>JAQFVV010006223.1:8020328-8232431 GCA_028023455.1 Epiperipatus broadwayi | reverse complement strand
TGGTGATCATCTTGCTATTGGATAAAAAGTTGCTTCAGTATTAAGTAGAAAATATGAAACTATTAATAAAATGAGGATTTGTAAAAGAATTCTATATAAGGTTATATCATAGTAAAAAAACAAGAAAATGATGTAACTCCTATAATTATATCCTGAATTTAATAGTTTAAATGCAAGAAAAAAGAATTATTATGAATATGTTAAATGAATCAAGTAAAGAAATAGCAAAATTGTTGGCAAAACTATATACTAACTGTCCAAATAATAAAGGAGTACCAGATGATTGGAAGATTGCAAGTAGTGATTTTGAAATTTACAAAAGATAAGAAATATTTTAGAAATTACATTCTTTTATTAATTCCAGATAAGATAATTATAATTCATTTACAGAAAACTTTGAAATTAAATCATCCAAATAAATAGGTTGGATTTAAAAGTGGATTTAGGACAGAAGATTGCATCCAATTATTGAGAGAGGAGTTATAAAAAGAACTAATGACTATGAATTGCCATTATGATTTAACTTGTAGATTATGAAAAAGTATTTGCGGAAACTATATTTACTATAAATAAGTATATAAATAACAGTGCTTATTTCGTGTCAAGTGTACATGAAGTGTTAGCATCTTTACATAAAGCCTCTTTTGCAAAGATAATTTAAAGTCTGCATTCCACCAGTTATCGGTTATGGAAAAAACGCAAAATTGTTGGCATTATGTAGCCACATTGGTCTGTTTAAATGCCATAAATTACTCTATAGAATAACTGTGGCTTCAAACATCTTTCAAGTAAACACAGACATGTTATTGCAAAACATAGACAGAGTTACTCCCTATTTGGATGATATCCTAATTACTGCTCTGTCAGAAAAAAAAACTGGAGAAACAAGTAATGGAAGTATGCTCAAAGCAAAATAAACTAAGAGCTAGATCAAACGCTGCAAAGTGCATTTGGACAATTTTGGAAATTAAATTTCTCTGACATATCTTCTCAATAAAAGTTAATCCATAATACATTTCTTTAGAATGTTCTTCGAAATAGTGAAGCAAGCTTTTCCTATAAGAACTTCGTTCAGGTTTATCATAAAACACTTTTTAGTAAATACATAAACAAAGATTAGCCTTTATAACAGTAGATTCTATAACATCATATCATCATATCCAGTAAGATGAAGAGCATCCACATATAAACCTTTCTTATATCATTACTACTTGGTAAAAGACTTGTTTGTTTTTTTAATATGAACTTCTAAATCAAAGATTTTACAAATTTCATTCAAAACATTTATATCCATTTATAGATTAATTTCTGAATTGGAAACATAGCACAATCATCGGCATACTGTACATTGAAAAGCCAATATGAAGTTCCTGGTTTTTGCTTCTAATAGTTTCAGATTAATAATTCCTTTATTAAAGTTATATGAAGTCACTTTGAAACTGTTCCATCAATTAAAGAATAAAGCCAGAAACTAGTAAACATCATATCAAATACTTCAGGTTTTCTATCATCATCATCATCATCAACCATTATCAATCCACTGCAGGATGAAGGTCTCTCCAAGTTTAATCCATCTTCTCCGATCTTTAGCTTCTCTTCTCCACAACACCCCTGCACATTTTCTTATTTCATCCACCCATCTCACATGTGGTCTCTTTCTAGGTCTTTTAAAATCTCTTGGAATCCAGTTTAAAATTTCACTTGTCCATCTATTATCATCTCTTCTAGCAATATGTCCAGCCCAACTCCATTTCAATCTTTTAATTTTTTCAATAAGGTCAGTAACACCTGTTTGTTGTTTTACCCATACATTGCGTTTTCGATCTCTTCTTGTTACTCCCAACATACATCTCTCCATACTCCTTTGAGTGGTCTGAAGTCTCTGTATTGCTCTTCTATTAAGTGTCCAAGTCTCAGATCCATAAGTAAGAACTGGTAAAACACATTTGTTAAAAACCATCCTTTTCAAACACATAGGCATATTTCCTTTTAGTATCAAGTTATTTCTACCAAAAGCCCTCCAACCAAGTTTAATTCTATGATTAATTTCCTCCATTATGTTTCCATCTGTATTAATAATCTGACCAAGGTATTTGTAACTGTTAACTTCTTCTAATTCTTCATAATCAATCTTTATTTTCATATTTTGAGCAAATCGATTAAACATTACTTTAGTCTTTTTAACATTTATCTTTAGTCCTACTTTTCTACTTTCATCTGCTAACTCCTGCAACATTTCCTGCAGCTCTGAAGCATTATTTGCAAAACAACTACATCATCTGCGAAATCTAAATGACTTAAATACTCTCCATTTACTTTCACTCCTTTAGTTTCCCATTTTAATCCACAAAATACTTCTTGCAGCACTGCTGTAAAGAGTTTTGGAGATATGGAGTCACCTTGTCTTACACCTTTCTCAATGTTGATTTTTCCAGTATCATTATGTAATCTAATTGTTGCTGTTGTATTTTTATAAATATTCTTTAAAATATGACAATATCCTGGATCTATACCTTGATGATCCAATGCTTTAATCACTGAAGAAATGTGTATAGAATCGAATGCCTTTTCATAATCTACAAATCCAAAACATAATGACAACTCATATTCGTTTGTCCTTTCTATGACTTCTCTCAATACCTGGATATGATCTATTGTACTAAAACCACTTTTAAATCCAGCTTGTTCTCTTGGTTGGTGAAAATCCAAAGTTCTCTGTAGACGAGTTGTAATTATCTTGGTAAAAATTTTATATAAAACTGATAAAAGGTTGATAGGTCTGTAATTTCTAATATCTTCTTTATCACCTTTTTTAAATATTAATATTATTACTGCATTCTTCCAATCTTCCGGTACATCTTTATCATTTAGACATTTGGTATATAACTTTGCTAAAATTGTTTCTATTTCTTCACCTGCTTCTTTTAATATATCAATTATAATTCCATCATTTCCTGGAGCCTTTCCTTTCTTCATACACTTATTTTAATTGCATGTCTCACTTCTTCATTTAAAATTCTGGGTAATTCGGAAGATGTAATAGATATAGGAGGTACTTGTTCTTTATTACTATATAATTCTTGATAAAAATCTTCTACCAATTTCATGATGTCATCTCTCTTTTTAGTAATAATTCCATCTTTTTTTCTTATTGCAGATATAAATTTCCTACCAATACCAAAATGTTGTTTAACATTTTTGAGACTTTTATTTTCTTCTACAGCTTTCCTTGCTATTTCACAATTATACTTTCTTATATCATTTTCAACTCTTTTCCGTACCATTTTACAAAATTCGAGATATTCAATTCTTTTTAATACATCATTTTTGTATATCTTCATATTCCTTCTTTTCTTCATAAATTCTCTAGTCTCAGTAGAAATTTTATTAGTCAATTGCTGCTTTTTTCTACCAGCTATGTTTGTTGCAATTTTTAAAAGTGTATCAGTTATTTTCATATTAATTTCATTCAAATCTGAATCATGTTCAAAATTTCCTAACACTTGAAACCTATTTGTAAGTTCTAATTTAAATTCATTAGAATGTTTCTGAAGATTAGGAATATCAACTGTAAATATTGTTTCTCTTAATAATTTTTGTCTCTCTAGTTTTACATTAACACGTAACTTACACCTTACTAATCGATGATCACTTCCTGTGTTAAATTTATTAAGAACAGGTTTTCTATAAGCAACAATAATTATCCCATATGAATGAACTTACGTGAACAATCAGCTAATTTCAAGCATTGACATAAATTTGTTAAATGAAATCCATGCCTCCATTTAAAACAATAAAATCAATATATAAATCACTTTTATGCTCTTCGACATTTTTCTTGCATTTATTTGTCTGCAGCAATTCTTTATTCTAACTAAATCCACACCTGTTTTCTAGTTACTATTCATTTATGACTGGAATTGCTATAGTGGATAAAAATAATATTCCACAATATATTTTAAAACTTTTTCTATCTCCTTTATTTTTTAAAAAATGGAACAACAGAAGCACTCTTAAGATCAAATGGCCTATTTCATGGGTCTTTAAATACTTAAAAAATTTCAATAGTTTTGAAGTTAATATATCAGTACTGCAGCTTTTCAATTTTTAAAATTATAAAAAGCTATTTAATGTCATTAAACTATAAATACATTGTCCAAATATAAATGAATAAATAAGATAGATTATAAAAATCCATTATCTCAATTTATGTGTCATAATTCAAAAGGTGACACAAATAATCCACATCTCATTCTTATAACAAAAAAGTGTCTTTCATAGATTTAATAAAAATATATTTCAAGTCCAAATTTTACTTTCAGTATATCAAAAATAATTTAAAGACTTTATTTGTAATTTTATTTCACCAATCATTTTTAAGACATCTTTGTCAGTTGTTGAATTTATGAAATTAAATCTTTACGTTGCTCATGAAGTTCTATATTAGGTTTATTATTTTATCAACTGAAAAAGGCCAAGTCAAAACACTAATTAAAATCATTATCAGAGAGCCAATCAGAATTTTTTTTTTATTGAATTAAAAATAAATTTACTTACATTCATAACATCATCTTTAACTGAAACCATCTCAAAAATATGATAATCTAGATAAATCCAAAGTCGCAGTTTTAATATTTAAAAGTTGTTGAAATTTAGCATGAATAACAGATAATTCTAAAGATTAAATGTTAACTTTCATACTAATATTTTGGCCAGTTTGACATTTCATCTAACCCCATTGTACATTCTTTATATTTTTTAGCACAATACAAACATTTCCCTGATTTCATTATGTCATTGGTAAATATTACCTATCTCCCTATTATTATTGGTATTTACTGACCTTTTCATGAATTTTTTTTGAAAGCCAGGTATTTGATTTGGATAGTAAAAACGTTTCTATCTGACTCATATATGAAAATAATCTATATTTCTTTCTTATTTTCTTCAAGGAATAGTATCCTAATAAATATCTTGGAAATTGAAACTAATAAAACAAAACCCTGTTATTTCTAGATATTTTAAATTCTAAAAGGTCTGATGTCACTTTGATACATTCTGGTTTTAGAAAATCCACCTTTATAAACAGATATCTCAATTCTAATTACTACTATCATTCTGCTCATATTGGTGCAATAAATTTAGAGAAAGCATTAAAAACATTTAATACAATCATAATGCATTTCCAGTGTTGAGTATCCTTATCAAATGCATCAGTTATATTCCTTTAAGTTATAATTATACCAATAAACAGAAATAGCAAATTGTGCATTTAAGTGCACATACACAAATTTGTATTTCTGTTTGCTTAAAATATAATATTTTTTTGAAAAATAAAAAAAGGAATATAACTGTTGCTTTTGACTCTTAGCTGCTAAGCAGTGAAACTGAAAATACATACAAGTTTTATTTAATATTTTCGATGCTTTTTTTTTTTTGAATAGATGATATTAGTATTGCTGTTATTACTTTTCAGTGATGAAGGTGGCATAATGCGGTGATAAGAGTGTCAGATTCTGAGGGTAAGATTCTTGAATAGAATTCAATTTTTGACATTTCTGCCACTCTAACTTTATGAACTCCCAAAAAATAAAGCCATATGATTATTTTCATTATGGAATTATTAGAGTTATTAAAAAATATGATCTACACAGATTATAGGGAATCTGTTGAAAATTTGAAAAGAGAAAACAATTTAAACAAATATGATGAAACTCAATATATTCCAAGTTAATAGAGATCCATTATTCTATCCCACCCTCACCTAGTAGCAAAAATTTTACTAAGTCATTGATCAAATAACAAAAAAATAATATTATTAAACAGGCAAACCTCTCCATACAGTAGTGCCACCCTGTGCCAACCAGAGTAACCAATGGATGCAGGAAGGCTTGTGCATAAAATTCCCATCTAGTGCCTACTCATCAAAGATCCCCAGACTAGTTTCTGGCTTGTGGCATTCGTTAGTGAGGAGCCTTGGATCTGAGAGCACTGCACATAGATCTTAGGATCTAATGCAACCCTCCAGCAGCCACCTTTTATCTCTACTTAACTACAAAACTATGAGAATGAAATTGAAAACATAATAATATTTTCAATCTAAGCTCAATAGCTTACATAGTCATATGGATCTGAACTCAGTTCAGCACCCATACATTGGCTCTTTAACAACCATAACCACCATTATCCAATTAGGCAGGATTGGTGTTAAACCACTAAACATCACATGATCACCATCTCTTATGCTAGCGCATAACTGTTATTAAACAGGCAAAATATTGGATGAGTAGGCACTAGATGGGAATTTTATGCACAAGCTTTCTGGCATCCATTGATTGCTGTGGTTGGCACAGGGTGGCACTACTATATGGAGAGTTTTGCCTGTTTAATAACAGTTATGCGCTAGCATAAAAGATGCTGATCACGTGATGTTTAGTAAAAAAATAATACATAAATTTGTTTGAAGTTTTCCAAATGGAACTGGTCAACTCCCTGATAAAATAAGTAATAAAATTAATTTGTACCCATTGTCACTATTTCTTCAGGCATAATAATATAGCAGGATACCAAAGCCTTAGAAAGAATAAATGAGCCTTTTATTGAAATAACGAAGACCTACTTCTGTGGAGAAATTATTTGTGTCTAAGGATCAAGATCAGAAATTTTTAAAGATTTTAAACATGAGGATTCTTTTGGAAACTTTAAATAGGGTTCTTTTATTACTGATCATATGAATTTCTCAACATGAAGGACTGATATATGGTATTTCCAAAAACTTCTTTAATAACGTATGCAATACATATATATTGCAGAAACAATATACGCTGTATGTTATTCCAAGTACTTTTCACGCATATTGTGTATGATAGGCTGATAAGCTTTAAATATAATATATATTGTTTAACGAATTACATGCATGCAGTAATTTTCAACATGCATGTATATATATATATTGATTGATTTTAGTACTTTAATTAAATTGAAATAATAAACATATCAAAAAATTTTATTGACTAATCAATATTAAATTATTATTATTACTATCACTATTATTACTGTTACAAATACTATTATTAAATTAATGTTGATATTATAGATGAACTACCTTATAAAACAAAACCCAAGATGTCTGCCTGTATATTTTTTTTAATAGCGTTTTAAAATTTTTGTATCAAATCTTAAAAAATCGTGGTTTGTATTTAATTATAAACACCCACATGCATAAAGTTACAATAAATTGATAAAAATACATAATACTGTCAATATATGAATAAATTAATTAAAATAGGATCAGTAAAGCAATACTTATATTATTGTATACATAACATTAAAACCATTTATAATAGTGGCAAACTTTTAATGTAATATTTGAATACATATGTGCGTGTCCGAGTATTTACGTTTCTTTGATATATTTAGACCTAAAGGAGTATTATCTTGAAATATTTGAGTAAATTTTTTTTTTTTTAATAAAATGCAATTTACAGTAAAAAAAAACAGTAAATAAAACCAAATGATTTATTTTAATCTCTGCAATGTGAATATTTATTTTAATACGACAAATGTGTATATTAATTTTATTAAAGAATATAATACTGTATCTAAAATATTTTAAAATATTATTTGTAATTTTAAAAAGTTTCATTGTAAATTGGTACTATAACTCTTCAAAACTTAAAAAAAATCATCAAATATATATTAGCAACAATGACAAAATTTTTCCGTAAACTGCTAAAAGCGTGAAAAAGTTGAGCGATGATGATAAACAAATCAGTCATATAACCATAAACTATAAGTATACCTAGCCGATAGAAATCTTTCTCTTTCATTGCTAGCTATCTACAGGAAAACTGTATAAAACCTGAATTTAAATTAACCATCTTGACATCGTAAACGAAATGTACTTCTAAACTGTTCAAAATGTACAAGTAAAACATATGAAGACATTCATCATCTTGAAATGCCAGAAAAGAAAATGAAACTTAACATTTTTTATTGAAATAGAAAATTTTTTAAAAAAAGAACTACTTAGGAACACTACACTTCATTTACCTGATTTTAAAATTGCCTGAGACTACAATTCTTACAGTAGTTTAAAATTTTCGGATAAACACTTGCATATTAGATAATTATTGTCATACAGATTTTAAAACTAATGGATTTTCTCTTCATAAATATTTTTTTAAAGAAATGTTATAATTAACGGATGCCATCTCCCAAGAGATTATTAATTCTACACTCTCACCTATAAAGAAATAAAGAAACAACTTGTTACGATTCTCTTAAATATTTTAAAAACTCACTAGTAATTTTTCATTCAAAGCTAACTTTCCATCCTTATTTACTCTTCCATAAAAATAATATTTACTGAGGCTATAACCTCGACAATATGCGTATAAAATGCGATAGTAGAGACCTCTACAGGTGTTTTAACCACAAGCTTATGCTATAGAAGAAAAGAGGGGAACCCTTCTTCCATAAAAATTAAGTTTTGCTCCAACCATTGGGATTTTATAAATAAAACGTCTAAGGGTTTTAATCATTGTAAAAGATTCGAAAAGATTGTGCCAGGATAAAAATATTCTGAATTATTAAAAAAACTATAAGTGAATTTTAAAGTATAGGGATATATGCTTATTTATCATATATGTTTATTTGTCATTATACATAGTAGTTTTGGTTAAATAAAGTTCTTACCAGATGAATGGTAGAACCAAACGAGTATATAAACAGTATATTTTAATTATGCTATTATAATTTAGCACATAGAGAATGAACGTATAGGTGTATGTGTTAAACATATTGTGGCGACAGGTTTTTAATTAAATAATTATAATTAATTATTATACCAAGTTAAAAATAATATTTTATATATTTCATATGTTTTAGTGATCTCAAGTCTAGTTCACGTGGTCAGCTATAAGGTATCTGAAGTCTATGTATAAATAATTGTACTTACGAAAAAATAAAGTCATATTTCACATGACCTAATTTAACAAGCTTATATTACAAATATTATATATAGAGCTTGCAAATAAGCTCTTAACAAGCCTTGCAGGGTTGGGGATATTGTGCAAAGCTTGTTAAGAGCTTATTTGCGAGCTCTATATATAATAATTGTATTTATATAGTTATAATCTTTTATCAGTATTATCCATTGTTTATAATAATTTCATAAAGAATTATTTTGTATAATTACTTAAGTTTGTGTCAATAAGACATATATAGTTGTTCAGTAGAGAAAGCTCCTAATAATTCACATTCTACTTTTATTTATAAATGTTAGCTTAGATAGCATCTTCTGTACTAACACCCGAATGTTCTCTTTATTTTATGAAATTACAAAGTTTATAATAGCCAGATGCCTAGAGGAAAATGAATTAGATTATTTTAGAGATCCAATGAAACGTTTATCCACATTATTAATTGTTGATAATACTCATGTTTCTTTGTCCATTGCTGAACAACCTTATCCAATAATGTATCTGTATCACATTACATAAAGCTACCCTGTCCAATTTACTAGGAAAGTAGGGATAGTCATCAATAATGCTAAGAACTTCCTTATTATATTTATATTTTTTTATTATTGTTAATAAATTACCTTTTATATTTTGTTAAATTATCTTATCTTTGTGTTTCTTTAATATTCATCATTTCTTTAATAGATAAATATAGTCACATGATTTTACCATTATGCATTTATTTAAAAGTACACTATTTTATTAGTAACATTATTTATGTTTATTGCTAGTACTCATATCCAATCTAAACGTTAATGCTTCACTACTTAAGATATGTATTAAATATTATAAAATACCTTTTGCTATTTAGTCATATCAATAATAAAGACTTATAAGTAAAGATTAATATTTTAAACCGTGAGATAACTTTAGATTTGATTTATGCGATATGAAAACTTAGAACATATAAGCTAGCCAAACACTAATATTATTAGATTTATTTAATTATCATAATATTTACATATATATCCACTGCCTATGTATTCACTCATTCACATTCAGTTAAAAAATAAAAATAATAAAAAAACTTACGCAAAAATAAAAATAATAAAAAATTTATCAAATTAAGCACACTGGATATTATTTTTCTTCCATAACTTTTTCTTTCCCATTATAAAAATGTAAAAGCAGTCTCACAAGCAGCAAACTAAATCCATATCAACTTTGGAATTTATACAGACATCCCTACTTGTTGTGATGCTTTGCAGATTCTTGGTTAAATTCTTCAAACTTCAAGTTTTCTGATATAATACAAGAATATTTTACAGTTATTTTTCTGCTACTGTTAAATCAACAACTTTTATTTTATCACTTAAAAAAAGGATATTACATGAATTTTCTTAAATTTTGCAAACCTTTTAGCTTTATGCTTAGAAAGCATCAAACTGGAAAAAAAAATTGATTGCTTTCAAAGTAACCCAAAGAAACGTTTGTTAACATATATGGCATTCCAAGATGAAAAAATAGCAGCTGCCATAACATAAAATTTATTAAATTTATGAATTTTCAAGTTTTTATTTTTTTTTTGTTTACTTACAATTTTTTTTCTGTTTATTTCTATAGTAGATATGGTTTTGGACAGTGTATATATGCTACAACACAAATTGTGGGTTCATTTTATATATATATCTGTAAATATTAATAATTTTCTGTGAATTTTTAAAGATAAATTGCAGCTATGATATTACCAAGCAAAATACCGATTAGATACTGGTCTTGCCAACTGAAATCATATCACCTAGTAATAGTATTTGTCTAACACACTTGTAAATCAAAAGTAAATCCATTCTTAGTCTAATTTTACTAGAATGGGTAATTTTGGTCTAACCACATTTAAATCAATAATCCGCTTTTAGTTTACTTCCCAGAATTTAATCCATAAAAATAAACTAAAAGTTGATTTACTTTTGGTTTAAAAATAAATAAGAACTATTTAATTGAGATTGCGCTTACGCAAAAAAGTGAAGCTTGTCTAAATCTTACAAAGTTATATGGTTCAGTACTTTCGGAGACCTTGAGTCTCCATAATCATAGCCTACTTTTAACTGAAGTTTAGTTGTGGTTTATGTAAAATTTTATGCAAATTTTATAATGACCATTTTCTGGAGATTGTAAAGCACGATTCTTTCCGGTTTATTGCATAATTATCATTTGCAATAAAACATGCCTCTTTGATTTTTCGTTTCACATCATTGCGCCAAAAAGAATCGTGCTTTACAATCTCCAGAAAATGGTCATTATAAAATTTGCATAAAATTTTACATAAACCACAACTAAACTTCAGTTAAAAGTAGGCTATGATTATGGAGACTCAAGGTCTCCGAAAGCGCTAAGCCATATAACTTGGTAAGATTTAGACAAGCTTCACTTTTTTGCGTAAAGCGCAATCTCAATTAATTACTAATCAAAGGTGAAGTAAAAAGTATTATTTTATTTCAATTAAGAACTATTTATTAGATGATATAATTTTATTTGGCAAAGCTAGCTTCTAATTGCTACTTTACTTGAGTGCTATCACAGCTGAAAATTTATCTATAAAAATACACCGAGAATTCCTGTTAAAATTATCATATTTACATCTATAATATGTCTTGGAAAAATTTCTAATTATTATATACACACCACACACACAATTATAATCATAAAGTTTTTAAAAACTCAGTTAATACCAACCTAGCTGTTCAACAACTTCAGGTGGAAAAACTCGGGAAGCAAAAGCCCTTCTAAATATAGCAGAAAATTCGTTGTCTAAACCACCGATGCCCATTTTTGCAAAGTCCCAATCCGGATTAATAATAGATTGATGCTGCATTTTTCTTAAAAAATAATAATAACAATAAAAATTAAACACTGAATAATTTTTCTTTAATAATGCTGTATTGTACATACAAAAATCATAAGAGAGACACATACCCTCTAGATTTACCAATGAGATTTAAACAGGAATCATTAGCTTTCTCAAATATAACTGTAGAATTGGGGAAACTTTGCCCCATAGTTGCCTAAAAATTAAAAAAAAAAAATTACATATATATAATTTATGTAAACCCATTCTCCTAGACATGGTAGTTAATTTTATAGCTGAAAACTATAGGAATAAGATAGACTTATTTAAAAAGCCTAAAATACATGATAAATATTTTTATAAGTTTATGTTTAAATCTTAAAATCAAAAATTAATATCTGCTAGGAAATCTTAAGAATTACTAATGTCAACATAAAAGAAGAAAAAAATTAAAAGATATATAGACAAATGACTATATATAAGATCGTATCACTTTAAAACTCAAGTTGGCATATTGCATTTATATTTTAATAATTATTTAAAATTCCTAATTTACTACAAATTGCTCAACATTTCATTCTTTATAAGAGAAGAGTTGAATGCATAATAATAACTCTGATTAGAGATTTTATAAAAAAAACATTAATATTTTGGAATGAGCTGTCGCATTTATTTTTTATATCAACTCTTTACATATAAACTTTAAAAAAATAGTTGAAATTTATTTTTACTTTATAAAAAGAACTAATAATGCTTAGTTTATTAAATCTAATAATAAACAGTAGAAATTAATGTTTTATGTGTTCAAATGCATAAATAATTATTGTAATAAATTAGCTTATAAGAAATTATCCATTTCATTTTATTCATAAGTTAATGCTGATAAGATTGCAAAACTTAAACTAAACTGATATTCTCTAGGATGACAAAATAAAGCCTTCAATAAATAAATACAAAGTGGTCATGTTGGAGGAAGTTATATAAAAAAACAATCACAATTATTATGATTATCATATATAGAACTTATTAATTATATCCACAAAACATAAATTAATATTCTTTTATCTTTTCTTTTCAAAATATGATTCAAAATGTTTTCAATATACATATATATAATAACTCCACAAACATTCAAAAATGTTTCTTTTTATCTTATATGAGTTTTTTATTAATACAAAAATGCAAATTATTCAGTGTGCTTTAAAATATGTTTAAATAATATGATTTTATTTATAGAATTTTTGAGTAGTATATTCTCTTTTGAATGTATTTTTAAATAATATTTTAATTTGTGAAGCACAGATAGCTGAACATTGAAATAAATTGAGCTGCTACTGAAACTCACTGCACTCATTAAAATACCCATCCGACAGCCAATCGGATGTCATGATAGCCGTCTAAACGACAAGCTTTCAAACCTAAATACTTACAACTGGTTTAGATATATAGAAAGAAAAGTTGAAAGAAGGGTGGCCGCCCTTTTCTCATAAAATCTTTGTTGTGTGTTTAGATTTGATAGTCGTTTAGATGGCTATCATGACATCTGATTGGCTGTCAGATGGGTATTTTAACGAGTGCAGTGAGTTTCAGCAGTAGCTCAATTTATTTCAATGTATTTTTATATATTTAGAAATGATGAAAATACAAATATTACTAGTTTGCATGAAAAGATTTGATTTTTTAATCTTTTACAAATAATTTTATATTATAATAAAAATAATTAATTGTACTTCATATCATAAATTTATAAGATTTTTATTTTATATATATTTTTTAATTGGGAGACCCTTCACAACTACCAGATATAATAACTGAACATAATGTGATAATAAATTTTGATTCAAATAAAATAAGATTTTAAAAGAAAAAATATTTGAATGTTCGTGGCATTACACTTATTTATTGCAGATTAACTGTAACATCCAGCAAGAACCAAACTTCAACGGTTATACTAAAAAAAAACATACTGCAAAAAAATTATTCTAATTCATAATATTCATTTTTAAAAAATCATCTGTAAAAGATTGAAAAACCAAATCTTCTCAAGTTCTAAATATACCAAAACGTATTTGAAAGAGGATATACTACCCAAATATATTGTAAGTTAAAAGTATAGTACTTAAGTGCATTGTAAAACACATAAAGAAATTTATATTTTTGTATAAATAAATAAAAAAAAATCTCTGTTGAAACAAGGAAATGATTTGTTTAAAAATCAAAATCTTTATCTAACAATACTATAAAATCTCTACTGAATGCTTTCTTTAAAGAGAAATGGGTAAAAACTTTTTCCAGAAATATGGTGGGTATTTTTGTAATTATTTATGATTTATTACAATTCTAAATTAATTTATATAGATTTTAATTACCGACCAACCTAATCACACACATGTTGAAAAGATAAATAATCACCAATATACGTATTTCATGCAAAACCAGCAATCATCAGTTGGTCCAGATTACCATCTCCACACATATACGCTATAAGTGCTCAGATATATATTAAGATAGCCAATCCTCATACTTTAATGAACAGGCTTCAATCTACTCCACACTCTCTTCAACCATCCATCCCATTGAAAATCTGATGATGGAATGCTCAAAGGCCACCCTGAGGTCGAGATTCTTGTCACACCCATGAATTCCATCATCAGATTTTCAATGGGATGGGCGGTTAAAGAGTTGGAGTGTGTAAAGCCTGTCCATTAAAGTATGAGGATTGGCTATCTTAATATATATATGAGCACTTGTAGCATATATGTGTGGAGATGGTAATCTGGACCAACTGATGATTGCTGGTTTAGCATGAAGTACGTTTATTGGTGATTATTTATCTTTTCAACATATATGTGTTCAAGTGTATCAGTATTATGAGATAGTGTGGAGAGTGGTGGGTCGTGTGAAAGTCTGTGCTCATATACCCTATATATTACATATATAAACACAAGTATATAATAAGCCTGTGTGTTTCAGTTAAAAATTGATATTGTATAGTATATTTAATTGATAATAAAAAGGATGAAATAATTTATAAAATGAAATTGTAAAATATAAATGTAAATTACACAAATGATTTTATAAGTATCACATTTATAGCAAGAATTTATTCACAATTACTTTTCAATAAATACATAAATAATTATTAAATCATTATTTATTAAATTAGAAATTATTATATTTCTTTTAATTTTAAATATATATTTTATATATATTAAACAAAGCCCAACTACATTTATAAGACTCTTCATATCTAAACACGTATCTCCATCTTTTAAATGAGAACATCTTTCTATTCAAGTGCTATGATCAACTAGGCATACTCACAATAGTATTTTGCACTATATAAGATTTAATAGAAAGACGGATGGAGTATTATTAAGAGAGTTACTATATTAAATATATATGATTTTTATTATCTTTATAACTAAATTTCATAAAAACTATTAATTGATTAAGTTTAGAAATAATTTGTTTTTAAAAATGATGTACTTATTTATTTGTTTATTTACATCAAACTCACCTTTTTCGGTTTTGAAGGTTTGCCATCTTTAACAGCTTGTAGGTCTGTCTCTAAAATAAAACAGAAAAAATCTTGAATAAATAAATCCATTCAAATAATTTTTACTATGTCTGATTTATAGTTTTAATGCAAATTATTAACATTGACTTTATATCTGTAAAGATTATTACATGAATATCATATATAATAAAATATGATGAATAAAGTGTTAGAAACAGAGCAATTGTCATATTCCAAAGAATTTAATGACAATAGGTATTGTGGTTAAACAATAAATTAATCCTTGCTTATTATCAACAGTGACTTCATCACTGTCTTCCCTCTAGCTTTTGACCAGTGATCTTCTACCCTTGGTGCCGGGCCCAGAAATTTTCTGCCAGCCGCAGGAAAGTTTGTAATAACAAAATAATAAGAGTTTAAACTTTTAATTAATATAAACAATTTTTACTTATTTTTTCATCTCATTTTTATCCAATTAAAAAAAAAAGAAACAGAACGAAAACAAAATCTAATCAATCATACATAAATTAATTTGTTTTATTAGTTATCACAGATGTTTATTGGGGGAGGGGGGGTAGAATTAAATTTTTTATTACTTTTCTAAAAAAATTAAAAATTAAAAAAAAGATTTTTTTTATTATCTCCATATATATATAATTTTATCTTGTATATTTAACGTTATTTTGATCAGTTATAGCAATTTTGCTCATCTAAAGCTAAGCAGTTTACATCTTTAAGAAAATGTATCTATAGACTTCTGCCGGTCCGCGAAAACTTATTCTTATTTTTGCCAGGCCGCGAAACCTTATCCTTATTTTTACTGGTCTGCAAGTGTGAAAAGGTTGAAGATCACTGCTTTTGACCATAACCATTATTGCATTTTAATTTAGTTAAAATTCCTTTAAATGAAAAAAAAAAATCCAATATAATGACTGAAAAAGTTATAGTAGGAAAAGAACATATTTAAACTCAAACTGAACCTCTAACAAATTAGCGAAGCATTTTGAAGAAAACATCAATAGATCTGATGGTACCTAATCTAAATGTAAGATTCATTACAAAACAATACTTGCAAAACTAAAAAAGTAAATACAGGAATTAAAATTATACTATATATATATGACATCTAATGCTACATTTATAGCCACACAACATAATGACCATTAACTGTAGATCTTTTTAACAATGTATTGTGCCAGTCAAAACATGCTTATCCATCTAACACGAGCTGGAACTCACAAAATGTACTTCAAACCCAGTCAAGCCCGAGATTTAGGTCAGGGACCAGCCTGGATTCGAACCCACTCTCCAAGCACCAGATCTAACACCCAATGGATAACATAACAATGGTAGCACACGAGATTTAATTCTTCATCCGGCCCACTAGCAAATCGGAGAAAACAATAAGACTCATGGACTTAAACATATATATAAACAACGTAAATACTAGACATTCCACAGATAAAATCTAACATATTTAAATAATAGGGGCTTTACTAATGAATACTTATGGGCAATTAGTGAATTGGATTGATTTAATAATGAGACAGAAACTGATATATGATGAATTAAAATATATTTATTGACAATTGTTGTTGGCAAATGCACGCAGGCATTTTATTTATAAAGTAACATTACTCTAGGCCAATAATTGATACGTTGGCTATTATTTAATTGCTCCAATATTATTTAATGGAAACAAATACCCTACTATATAACTAATCACTACATTAACTTTTACCAGTTATGCCCTTTCATCATCAGTTCGTGTGGCTATTGTACGTGAAATCAAACCAAGTCTGGAGTGAAACTTAATACATCTTAATTATAATAAATTTATTTTAACTATGGGCTTTTAAAGCATCCCAGATAGCTTTAGATCGAACGGGTTTTCAAGAATGCTTCGGATCAATGCCGAAGACTGCATATTAGGGAGGGAAGAGTTGGCTATAACGATTTTACTAATACGCTAGGCACAAGTAAAATATAATAATAAAGTGGCTCTGCGGATGGAAGAATAGTTTTAGGGTTTTTGTGACAAACAACGGTTTACCCAATAACCGGTCGTCATGCTGCTAATGGGGAACCTTTATTTGGTTCAGAGGCGGGGGACTTACGTGCTAATCTGGCCCGTAGCTCAGACTTCGCTACTGCACTACCCATAAGAGAAGATGTGCTGGCAACGCCGTGGCTCCATCTTATATATAAAACAGCACAACGAGAAAATATTAATAAATCCCACATCCGCCAAGCCGAAGGATATTGTAAATTAAAGATCATATATTAAATGAACACTAGATCATCAGCTTGATCAAAAGAGCCAACTCTTCTGTAGCATGAGAAATACGATATGCTACTGACGGCAATATAGATATCTACAAACTTTACTTTATCCCGTTCAATCTCTTTAGTTATCTATAACTACTCAACTTTTAAAAGGGGGAAAAGTATATTTAATAGGGGACTTACGAATACTTAACTAAAAAATATACTTATGATTGCACTCCAGGCTAGTTTAATCTTTAGTAACATAATAAATAAAGGTTGAAAAGCCACATTTTATATTTATATTAATTAATTTACTAAATGACAAAAATATGAATTTGGGTTTCGAAACAGCGCACGAAATGACGCTATATAAATAATAATACGGAGATTTTAAATGATATCTTTTTAAAAAAACATATTGGTAATTAAATGCACGCTGTTTCGAAACATAGGCATAATTGACAATAATTAAAAATAAGCAAAAGAAAAGCAAAATATAACTGCAGTGACTAAATTATATAGCAAAATATTAATTAACAAAGAAATTTACAAAGGTATTTCATATTATAGAATTTAAAGATCTATTTGAAAAACAATTTAGAAAGAAGTTTCGATAATATGGTTAGCTAACCTGTTTTTGAGGAAATCATGATTATTTTTGAAATTCACAGAGCTCTGCTATTTTAAATAATATTATAACAGTTCTGTAGCTGGACTGGATAGATTCGAGCTGGAACGAAGGTGAGTTCTTTGGCGGCTTATGGCATGTTCTTATTCAGTTGCGAGACGATTTAAAATGGTGTTGGAACGAAGGCAATTCCCTTTTAGTGGCTTATGACATCTTTTATTTGGTGAAAGCTTGTTGGTTGTTGCTTCGGCATTTGATGGATTGAACCCGGCGTTCCATCACGGGAACGGCAGCAAAATTGTGCCTGACTTTAGCCAGACATGGTAAAATTAAACAATTTATAACTTGGATAATAATAGCTCTTCAAAAGCAAGATGGAGTATCCCTTCCCGCTTAAAATAAGGCCTATTTATATCCTTCTACTAAACTTTAACACCTTTCTGGAATTTCGTAAGCCTCGGGACCAATTGACTTTTAATTAAAGCAAAATAATATAATTCAATTTCTACAACAACTGATAAAATCTCCGAGGTGTTATATTTAATTTCCTTAAAAAATGCATCAAAATATATAAACTATATAATTTGATTCATTTTCATTAATTAAATTCCTTTTCAGGTGTTATTACCTAGCAGAAGGAACGGTATTCTGATTTAATGAAAAAGTCTTTTGTTGCAAACAAAAATCAATCAGAAAACAGATTTTACTTTTTTACCCGGGTGTGTCACTAATTGATATCTTGTTTACAAAAATTCTCATTTTTAATTGCGAACAGATAATTCTTATTTTATAAAACTAAATAACTTTTAACATATTTGTTTATTAAAAAAAAAAGCAAATTTAAAGAAAATACTTGTTTCAACTATATATGTAAAACATTAAATCAGAAAACCGTTAAATAAATTAAAGAAAACATTTACATTACTTTTATTTAAACTTAAATATATATGAATCATTTTGCCGTTATTCCAAGGTTTAAATTATCCATCCACATACGAATATAATAGCGAAATATAATTTAGAATTGACCGAAAATTTATAAAACATTTTATAATAATTTATGAGCATTTCTCCGCTATAATTTTATCAAACCTGTCTAATTATAGCGTGTTTTCGTAAGTAAATGGATGATGCAACTCAAGCGGCCATTGTAGCAAAGTTTTCCCGCTCGACTTATATATGACATTTTTACATATGACATTTCTACATTTAAGATAGGTTCGAAACTAGTTCAGACAAGTAGGTCGTTAGGTTGATGGTGAAACGGAAAGGGATTGGAGGTTTCCGTTTCAGTATTAAATAAGAGATGTTCCTAACATAATTCATGCATAATTATTTCTATTCAATCCCTTACAATAATACTTACAAATAATGCCAACATTTATATTCTTAGTCTGTTAATGTAAAGCATCACCCAAAACTAGTAATTATTTTCATGATTCAGAAATTTCTTAAAATCTCTTTGAGATTGATATAAAAAAAAAAAGATCTGAAGATTCATTTATAAAAATTAATGTCATCATTTTATTAAATAAATGAATTCTTAAATCAAAACTTTCATGCAAAATTAAGTCACGAATATGAGTTTATACTTCATGAAATCATTTTCTGAGTACTTCTTTGATGTGTGCCTCCACAGCATGTAATATATCAAAAAAAATAATACTTTACAAGTCATGATTTTGTCCAAGCGTTGAACTGTAACTAATAAAAAATATCAAAATGTTTATCTTATAGCAACTGAATCAAAAATCATTAACCAACAAACATACATTACTTTGTTATTAACAAAAACATTGATTTGTTCATGTGTATGCATGTTTATTGATTTTCATTCTGACAAAGCTGATCATTTTCTAGAATAAAATTCCAGAAATAAATCCATTGGAATAAAACAAAATGAACAAGCTAATCTACCTTATGATTTTCATATGTTTTTATGACATATCCCTTTGCTCCCTTTAATTCAATGCAAATTCTCACACAGAAAAATTTCAAAAAAAATAAAATAAAATTTAAAAGAGATAATATATGTATATTATGGTCCACTTGTTTATTTATTAAAAACTGAAATGCAATCTATAACAATCTATAAAATAAGTAAACGAGTTCATCATTTGTAACTCTATATAAACCCCTAAGCAAAAGAATGCACATATTGTTATATTTCTTTGACACTTTTGACAAATTAATTTGAGTTTTAAATTGTGCTGGGAAAAACATTTTATAATCAACATAAAAAACTCATTGCATGTGTACTAATAGGTTAATTATCTAACTTTTTAGAAAGATTACTCCAGTGGTCACCAACCTTTTTGCACTTCAGAGCACATTCTATAATACTGGCCAGGTGGCAAGCACCATTTATTTTTTCAATGTAAATTTATAGTTGGATATTGTTAATAATACACATAATGTACAAAAAAATATTTATTTCAAAAATAAAATTTTAACATTTGATTACAATATAATACAATAATTTACAAGAAATTTTAAAAATTAAATTTATCTGTATCAGATAAATAATTTTTTATCGTGTTCGGATAGTGATGGGTACAAGTAAAATGGTCTGCGGGTGCCGACGGGCATAGGGTTGGGGACCCCTGGATTACTCAATAGAATTTTCTTAATTTGTAGCAAGTAATCCTAATAATATTGCTCTTATCTAACAAGCAAGTTTTGCTGTTGTATCTAAAGATTATTGCTGATCATCTACACATATTTAATTTTCTAAACGTTTTGTTTTTTTTATCTAGCTGCAGATTCATCAAAATATGACTCACATCCATACTCTTTTATTTATGGCAAAAATACAAACTTTGTCTTACCTTTCAAAATCAATGAAGATGTTAATCGATAGTATGTTTTCTATTATAGGTTCATATTTTTGCTCATTTTTGACTTTAATTTCATTTATTGTTGAAGTTTATTTTATTTATTATATTAACATTTACTCTGTTTCTAATTTTTATTTCTATATTACTGTAACTAATAAATTGATCTGCTTGCTATTAATTTGCTTGTTGTATTTAAACTTTCTAAAAACATATTATTATCTTGCTAAATATCCATGACTCTTACAAAGTTATCATTAAACAGCTAATGGAAACTACTAAAGTGATATAGTTTTGCATTTCTTCCTTCTTGCTTCAAAAATGCAATGCTCTAAATTTAAAAAAATGATATATTTAATTAATTCTGATAATCTAAAATTGTTTATTAATTATTCTCAGAGTCAAATGATTTCTATCATAAAAACAAAAAATGAATGGCAGAACTTTTATTAGGTTTGTATTTAATAAGAATTATTAGAATTTAACAAACTTTATGTCTTCAGAATAAAACAATGCAGAAAATATAATTTTAGCTTTAAGTGATATGCATGAAAACATTACCTATAATAAAAAACTATGAAGTTAAGTTTTATGACTCTGATAAAAACTGACCATTCCTACTTTTACCTTAAGTCTGGGAAATATTTCATTATCAAATAAGATCATTACATCTTCCATTAATTATACCTGAATCCATTCATAGATTAAAGCTAAAATAATGTAATACACTTTAGTATATAAAAACTAGATATATTATAGACTCAGCATTCACAGTTACATTTTACAGATCCCTTACCAATAGTGAAGGCTACAACATACTATGATTATGTTTTTGTTTTACGATTAATGCATTATGAACTCATTTTATGAACCCAGATTATTATAGAATTTTTATTTCCAGCTAAATACAATTAGATATCTATTTACCTTTTGTGAGAGGATAAGAAAAAAAAATTCAAAACTGTTCAATAGCCTGAAAAAAAATTCCAAGTTCCACTTGGATTTGAAGTTCAGGTTATGGATGTAACAAATAAATGCATTCATGTTTATACCACGAGCTCCGTATACTTTATCATATGAAACGTAATAGTATCACAATTCTTGAGTTATAATTTCTACACTAACAAATGAATCTATAATGTGCAATGCTTATTTTGTTAATACAATTAAATCTACTATGCATCTTCATAGAAAACTATAGTTGAAATTTATTGATGATGTCCATAAAGTGATCAAATGATTATAAATAACCAAATTAATAAAAATTGCAACAATATTGAAGTCCTCATATTTTTACATTTCATTAATTATTTATTATTAATTATAAATTGGTAATATTATTAATTATATTAAATTCTTATTTCTATTTTAGAATTGTCAGAAATTTAAAGCTTTTATATAGGTTCTCTTTATAAAAAAATATATATATTTTTTTTTATTTAAAAAAATATACTTTACTTTTATTAAACTTTCAAAACTGAAGATTCCAATGTAGTGTTATGTCTGTAAAGATATAAATGAACAGAAACTATCCATTTTGACTTTTAAGAATTACAATATGATCTTAAACTAAAGATCAGCTTTTCAAGCTAATGCACATGTGCTTTATGAATCTTAATAATAAATGAATACTTTCACTTCCAACTCAAGATAATCTTTGCAAAAAAAATAGAATGAATCCACCTATTATTTCAACCCAAACGCTTAAGTATGGGCAAATCTTAAGCACTGGATTTGCCCATACTTAAGCGTTTGGGTTGAAAGAATACATGGATTCATTCTATTCTTTCGCAAAGACTTTATCTTGTGTTGGAAGTGAAAGTATTCGTTTATTATTAAGATTCATAAAGCACATGTGCATTAGCTTGAAAAGCTGATCTTTAGTTTATTACAATTCATAAACATCATGCTATATAAAAAAAATATCTTATTTAAATATGATCTTAAATATAATGTTTACTTAAATATTAAAAAAATTATCTCACCTTCCAGATCTTTAACTAGCAAACTAAGAAGTTTTTTCTCCTCAAAACTGAAAACCAACTTAAAAAAAAAAATTAAAAAAATTAATAATTTATTTGTATAAATATAACATCGTCTTAAAAACACAAAAAAATAATAATAATATTCATTATATTAAAATCTGTTTCATTATTTTTAAAAATGTGCTTTATTATCAAAATACATTATGCCAAACTATATATATATATATTCATTTTCATAAAGTATTTATTAAATATATATTTATTAAACACAAACTCAGGTACATGAAATGTATCTCTTGATAACTCTATATTGTGATCATTTTTACTTGTAAACAGATACACACATACAGATATACATATATTCATAGACACAAAATGAAATATAAGTAGCTATACTAGAAATAAACCAAATAACTTCTCCGCTACTCTTTAAAGTTTCTAGTCTAATAGTTGTTTGATGAAAATGCAAAATAAATGGCTAGTCATTAATGTTGGGTGAAAAAAAGTGCTGTATACTCGGGGATATTTTCAATAATACCAGCCAAGTAAGCATCAATTTTAAATAAATAAGAACTAAGAACAAACTTTAAATCTTAAGTTTTATTTACTTGTACTGACTAAATGAATATTATTATTATTATTATTATTATTATTATTATTATTATAATTATTATATATTATTATTATTATTATTATTATTATTATTATTATTATTATAATAATAATAATAATAATAATAATAATAATAATAATAATAATAATAATAATAATAATAATAATAATAATAATAATAATAATAATAATAATAATAATAATAATAATAATAATAATAATAATAATAATAATAATAATAATAATAATAATAATAATAATAATAATAATAATAATAATAATAATAATAATAATAATAATAATAATAATAATAATAATAATAATAATAATAATAATAATAATAATAATAATAATAATAATAATAATAATAATAATAATAATAATAATAATAATAATAATAATAATAATAATAATAATAATAATAATAATAATAATAATAATAATAATAATAATAATAATAATAATAATAATAATAATAATAATAATAATAATAATAATAATAATAATGAAATAATAATAGGACTCACTTTACTTTAGGAAAGTGATCAATAACAATTTGACGTGGGGATAAATTATCCTTACATAGTGCAACCATGTAATATAATCTGATTAACTTGAGTTCTCATTAACTCATATTTTACACAATAAGATAATTTAGAAAACTATGCTGAAGTATTAATAATAACAATGTATTGTCTGATGGCAAATTGCAAATTTTCAATAAACTATATTTACAATAATAACACATATATGCACACAGACAGTCCACACCTCACCTTCTCAGGCTTTCTGTGATTTTGCAAACATCTAGGAAGAGGCACAGATCTTTCTTAATCGCAATTGCATCCACTTGATTCACGATTTTGATGATAAAGTATTCTCCCCTAGTTCTGCAGTATTACTGCCTGATTGATTGTTTAGTTCATCAGCCAGAGTATCACCAAGCATTTCTACTTTTTGTTCTATTGAGAAGGTATCTTCATACTCTTCATTTTCACTAGTTTCAGATTTGCTATTGGCTACTGAAAATTTTCTGTTTATTCCAATTAACACATCACACTGATGCAAAGAGATAATTCACATGCCTCCTGACATGTAATCCATTTTCCAGCTTAATAATTCTAATGACTTCAGATACAACCTCTATAATAACACCAGGAATCCATTTTTTTTTTTATTATATCTCTTACCCATTTGTTTTCACTGGCTTGAAAATTTTCCAAAGGCAAGGTAAACTTGCTCGAAATGTTGGTAAAGCATAGCTTGTACTAATACTTTCTTAATTTCTGGAGTTAGACATTTTCTTGGGCATAGACCTTAAATATTGCATAGTCTTTTAAGTTCCCCCATTTGATTTGGGTGATAGCATGCAGTTACAATATGGCACATTCCTTAGTCTTCCAAATACCTTTCAAACTTTGCAAAAGTAAATCCAGTTCCGTTCTCTGATATGAGCACCTTTGGATAACTGTGGGTAGCGAAAACTTCTTGAAGAGCATTGATTGTACATTCACACTAATATTTTTTATGAGCTTATATTCAGCTCAACGAGAATAGGAATCTATTACAATTATGAATAGGTATTTATTCATAAGACCAGCAAAATCTACAGGGATACTTTGCCAAGAGTTTTTTGACTCTTCCCCATGATTTAATTTTTTCTTAGAAAAATCTGCTTTAAGCTGGCATTCAATACAGTTTTTCACTGACTGCTCGATTTCTTTAGATTCAGCACCAAATAAAGCTTTGTGACAAAGCTTTCATTCTTACGATGCCTAGAAGCCTATTATGTAACAATTGAAGCACCTGAGTGTGACCCTCAGTTGGTATGAGAACACGGTCAGTCATCAGAATGCATCCATTGCACATAGATAAGCTCTGACAAACATTCCATATAGACTTGGCAATGTAGTTTTATTAGCCATCACAATCAAATCCAATTTTTTAATTCCTTATAGTAGCAACTTAAGCAAAAATTAAATTTTCTATGTTCACTATATCTATAAACTTCATTTCTGTAAACTTCCACTTCACCTTACCAGAACTGGTAAATGTCCAATCTCTTTACCAGGCTTATAGAATAACTCAATAGTCATATGCAAGTAATATGTTAATCCATCTGATTAATCTCTGACTGGCATATTCAGGAGTTTTACTTTTTCCCAAATTCTCAAATAATGGACAACAATCTGTATCAAATGCAAATTTTCATCCATATATAAATGATAGCCAGAGCTTCTTTATCCAATTGATTGTAGTTTTTTCCAGCAAATGTTAAGGTCTTTGAGACATATGTTATTGGACATTGGCCTTCATAACAGTAGTGACAGATGATAGTTCCAACTCCGAATTCTGAAGCATCAAGGGTTATAGCCACTTCTAAAACACTATGGAAATGTACCAAGAGTTGGTTAAACATTAATAAATCCTTTGCTTTTTGAAAAGCTGCATTATGTTCCTTTGTCCATATCCAGCACAACCCTTTCCACAGGAAGGCTTGTTAAGACCTTGACTTTTATAGGTTTTGTCACATCTTTACAGCTTAAACCTTTTATGGGTTAGAATATTTTATCTATTTAGTTATAATGTGATCCAGAAAAACTTGCTCTCCAAAATAGCCCATATGCTTTTCACAGTATTAATCCCGACTTTGTTTAATTTTGAGTAAACTTCCATAATACATATTTCAAGTTCATGCTCAGTGTAATCAATAATAAGTATGTTGTGGGATAACTCCTCCCATGCCTTGGAACAAAGCATCCATCTTAACTTGGAAAATGTTTGGAGTAACCTTAATCGCATAGGGTAGCTTATTACATTTAAAAAATCTATCATGGTTGCTAATAATTAGTAATTCTATTCTCTTTGTGATAGGTATCTGATGGAAAGCAGAATATAAATCCTTAGTCTAGAATGATGCTTTCTATAACAATGCTAGAACTTAGTGCACACTTGGCATAGGATATGCTTCTTTATTAATTTATTTATTAAGAGTGTCACAGCAGTCTTCACAAAGATGAATAGTCCCATCAGATATCATAATTATAATCACTAGAGTCGCCACTATAAATCTTCTACTGGCAACAACACCCTTTTTGAGTCCATATCTATATTCATCTCCCCAACTTTTGGTTTCAATGTATACGGAACCTTACTGCCTGTATCTTCAGTTCAGCTAATCCTGATTTAAATAGCTGGAGAAACTGATTTCTAACTTCAGCTTCCAATAGTACTTCCTTAATTTTAGACATATCCCAAATGTGCAAAACCAGTTTCTGCCTAATAAAGGGTTTATGAACCCTTCACTATAATTAAAGGTAGCAATTTTAAATCTAGCATTGCATTTTGCTAGTACTATTACTTTATCACATATGTCTATTTTGTTTCCATTTATATCTGCAGATAGTACATCTATATTTTCCAACTTCCATTATTTTTTTATTTTTACCACTCTTGGTGATAATATAAATAATCTTACACTGCTGTCAATTTCCATATTTCCAATCACAAATAGCGCAATACAGTATTATCTGTGTGCTTTATCTTTCTGAAATTTTCTTGTTTCCTCACTCTATCTTCCCTTGATTTAAAGTCCGGTTATTGTTAACTTTTTAAACTATTGTGCTAGACACAAGTTAAATGTCTTTTAATATTGCATGTATGACATTGTTCTGTTTTAAATCTGCAAAAAAATTTAATGTGCCCTTTCGCAACAATAAAAAAATCAGATTATCCTTTACAGCTTTTGCAGGTGAACCTTACAGTTTGTGCTTTATTCACACAAGTTGAGTTATTCTGCACACTTGTTACAGCTTGAAATTCTGATGCACTGTCTAATACAGTCGCTTGTGCAACATACCTTGCAGTTTCTATTTTATATGTTAGGTATAATTCACTTAATATAGCTATGGTATGACATTCTATATAACAATTTGTTCAACAAGATCTTCTAACTTAGTAGCAAATTTAAATTATTTAGCCAGTGTTCACAGTGCTCAATTATAATCATGATACTCCTTATGAGGTAACTGTTTTCTCATTCTAAAATATAGGCAATGTACCCATTTTGACACTACTGGTTGAAAATAGACATTTAGAAATTCAATTAAATCATTATATGGAACATTCTTGGGATTCTTAGGATCACATAGTTGTTTAGCTCTTTGTAGAATGTCATTGCCAGCAAAATTAAGAGAAGACTCTTCAACTTTGTCATCCTCAACTCTATTTATAAGCATGTAAGACTCACCATGCTTGACATAAGTGTTCCACGTCACTGCATTTTTTACCTCAAATTCATAAATATTATGATTCAGCCTTAATTATTTTTACCCCACACTGCTTGATTAACACACAACTTAAATATTAATTATTGACTGATGCCATTCTGCTGTTGTTTTTGACACTCCACTGTTCCACTACTGCATCAATCTGCTATGTTCTTGGGAATATTTTCAATAATAGCTGAGAAAGCATCAATTTTAAATAAATAAAAACTAAGACCTTTAAATTCAGCAAATTTATTTACTTGTAAAGACAAATTGAAAATAATAATAAAATAATAGTAGGACTCACTTTACTTTTGGAAAATGATCAATAGTTTGTTTAACTTGAGTTCTCATTAACTCATATTTTACATACGATAAAATAACTTTGCAAACAGGTTCTTAACACAAATTTTAATCAGTCTTTTATTTAGGCTGAACCGTTCACTTTCTGTACATTTTAAAGTTATACATACAGTTCTGACTTAGCCTAAGCTTTTTTTTTCTTCATTGTGAGAAACTATTATCTCTCAATTTGCAGTCCTTTTCTATTGTTATCAAGTCCACATTTAATAGATACCCTAATTAGCATATCTTAAGCCTCATTTATTATTCATTTTTTGGATTTATGTTAATTTTCTAGAGTGCATATTTAGCAGAGGTATTAATAGTAATAGTGTACAGTCTGAATGCAAATTACAAATTTTCAATAAATTTTATTTACAATAACAACATATGAATGCACACCGACAACCCAAAAGGAAGCACAACTATTTCTCTCTTCACTAAGTATTTTATCTATTATTAAACAGGTTCAATCAATGCATTCAGATAATAACATCTTAATGACAGATACTCTTAATCTCATTAAAAGATACAAATATTTGTCAGGTTTCATCTTGCATATATAACAAACGTTTATAAGAAAGAAATTTAATTTTAGAAGCAGATCAGTAGACAATGTATGATTAAATCCTTCCTAATTTACACATTGCTTGATAAGAATCCATCAATCTGTTTTCACAATTCTATGATTCGGATAAATTTCTTTAATACTAGCTGACGATAGAGCTCTTTCATAAACCATTTAACGATAAAACTACAAATCCTCCTGCACTATCCCTTCTAGATACTTCAATCATGAATAAGCAAGCTCCTACAAGTACAGAGTTCATATATATTGTACAATATCACTATGAACCTATATTTCCTTTTTTAATGTTAATATATATGGTGCATCTTTCATTTCATTATATAAATATACCATTAAAAATTGCAATCCCTATCATACTTCTTCATTCTGTCTTTCATATTTAATAGTTAACTTAAACTTTAGACAATTTATTTAATTCTTTTGACAGCTCTATGTTTTAACCGATATTATTTTTAATCATGCTCATAAACAATTTCATATTCAACTATGCTGTATATATATATACAACTAATATTTGCATGCACAAAAAAGCACATACTAAGATATTTGGGATATAACTCATATATTTATGAGTCATAAATCAACTTGTTTTTTATCAATAAAAGGTATTATTAGATTAAAATTCAATCTTGAATATAAAGATTGATTTCGTCATATCCACAAACTGTATTTATTTTAGTATTCCATTTTAATTATGGCCACATGACTTTTAATTTACTTCATGCACACCACACTAATCATCATAATAATGTGATTTTTTTTTTCTTTAATATAAGTTTTAAAAAATTTCTGAATATTTCTCTTTGGAAATGTTTATTTACTTTGATTAATTCTTGTGGAAAATAACAAATCTTGTTTCATGATTTGTAGACTATAATATAAATGGTAACAGTGTAAAATCACATATAAAAAATAATTTTGATACATTTTATTTTCAAATTAATATTACTCTGGAGATATCAAAAGATTCTGAACAGTATTTCAAAATTAAAGATATTACAAACGTATTTATTAAATCAACATGTAAGCTATTTACCACATAGCGTTGATATTAAAGCTATCAAATAAAGGGATTGTTATAATCTTTATCACTTCTATTTATTTATAAATATAATTTCCTTTGTGCTTTTACCTGACCAATGTGCAAGAGTACAATAATTCCTAACTTCCCATAGTTATCTTCTTTCTAAATTCTATTATTAAGAACTGAATATATCATCACTTAACAATTACAAACTACTTTTTTTTTTCTTTGTGTAAAGAAAGTATTTATCATTTCCAGTTTTTTTAAATTAATTTTATCAGTACACTCATCATGCAATTGTTCAGACTATCCTCTCTCACTATATAAGCATTTCATAAACAACCTTTGCTCATGAGATAAGCGAGAATCATTAAACATCCAGGCTTTGGTGCCAATGTTGATAGTTTGATATTTTTCCAAGATAATAACTAATTTCTACTCATTTATTACCTCTTATGAAGTCAAAAAAGTTGTATTATGCAAGATAGGCTAAATAGTAATAGAAAACCTTGCCAACAAATGTTAAATGTACATAGAGAACATGAAAACATCTGCAAATAGAAAGATGGTCAGTGACATCAAGTCTTCTTTCCAAAATACTAAATTTTATTAGTTTAAATATGTCTTTCTCCATTATTTTAGAATTGTCTTTATTTTTAAGTCTTTCATAACTTGTTTTAATTTTTTATCAAAAAAAAAAAAAAAAATTCATATATAAAATTAAACAATAGCAAAGTAATCATCAATGAAGCTATTTTAAAACAATCTTTTTCCCTCCCAAATAGCCAATAAAACTAATTCCTGCTGTATAACACTTTAAAACTCTCAAAATATGAAGTTCCTTATTATTTCTATAATAAAAAATTAAGAATGAAATATGATAACTATATAAATAACAGCTACGCCTTAACTATTAGAAAGCAACAAGGATAACGAAGCACTATTGGCTTCCAATCTACACTAATTAAAGGGTCATGATATTATAGTCTAAAGCCACAAAGTAAGCACTGAGAAAAATCTAAAGATACTGAATAAAATTAAATCAAATTTCTGCAACAGATTTCTAAATTTTGTGAAAGTTCCAAATACTTAGCAGAATAAGAGTAATAAGAGGATAATATTAGTGTCTTCTATCAGAAAAACAAAAACAATCAAAAAGATGCGACTACTTAAAAACCTTATTTATGTAAATGGTCTATTCCCCAACTTTTTACATAACTGAATTTTTGAATACATCAAAAATTGAAAATCTTTCCCATTATGACAAAGTGCATTTTCATTAATGATTGTATTTTCATAGTATTAATTAATTGAAGATGCTTTTTGTAAAATACATATTTGAAATATCATATTTCTAATAGTCTTTACAATAATGGCTGTTTTGAAATTAACAATTTTGTAATTAATAAAATTTATTCTACAGCTAAGAAATGTAAAAAATATATTTTCCCTTTCTGTTTAACTTTGATCGGTGTAATAAGAAAATAAGAATAGGTGATTCTAATAAAATTTTATCTTTCTTTTTTATACTATTAAATTGAATTATTAATCAAATTTTAAAGATGTGATGGAATTTTAATATTCTGCATACTTTCTATGAACTTTATGTGTATTAATATTTACTTTAAATGATCAAATGTCAATGGTGAAATTTGTCCATAATGTTGGCTTCTATATATAAAATAAAAATAATTAATTTAAAACAAAATTGAAATAGACAACTCACTACAAATAAAAAAATTATTTAATACATCAATCTGGTTTTCATTCCTTAATGGAATTTTTTCAAAATATTTCTTTTTATACAATCATGTGATATGATGTGATGTGATGTATTTGGCTTCTCCTTAAACGAAGTCAAGAATATCTCAGCAATTATGCCCAGATAAACCTGTTAGCCATTTTATTCTCCATTCCCCACTCTTAAGTCTTCCCATATTCTGCCCCATCCCATTTCCACAACATAATCTTTGTCAACTCTATGGCCTTTATATCTAAATACCCCTTATCTCTTCGCAAAACCAAGATAAAAACTAATAACTCACTTTCTGTATAGTCACTTTATTCATGTCTATTCTCCCATAACTTCATTATCTGTACCCTTTCTGCTTTCAAGCATTTACATTCAATCAACAGATGCCTAATATTTTCTATACCTTCCTTACACAATTTGCACACTAAATTATCCATAGTTTTCCATTTACATGTATATTCTCTTGTTGCTAAAGATCCCGTTTGAGCCTTAAATAATAAACTTTCCTTACTATTATCATAAATAAACTCACATCCAATATTCCGTTTACTTCTATATATATTTAAACTCTTCTTACTCTCCATACTAGTTCTCCATCTCTCCAACTCCCTATTTTTTATTAATGCTTCTATTCTTTTATCCCATTCCTTACCACTATAACACTCAACAATCCTCCTAACACAATCATCCCACCTTTTATATAAGTATACTGATATAAATTCTTTATCCAAATCTTTCGCATACTGCATTACCTTTCTCACCCATCTTGTTACCTGCCCTTTACTCATAACCCAATTGAACACTATTTTTGCTATTCTTTTACTATCCATAAACTGCAACTTACCAAACATTTTCATTTTACTTTCTGCATCTCTCATATAAAAACTTGACCATCCCATTTCTCCTTGAATTGCCTCCTTTGCTGTCCACATCCCTGCATCTAATGCATGTCTTCCTACTTCCCTTTGTACTTTCTCTAAATAATCTAGAACCCTTTTACTAACACATAATGCATCATTCCCACATGTTAACCCTGCTACTGCAACTCCCTTCCATACTATTCTAGCTACACCATATTTATTATATGAAAATACTGTTAGTTTCTTTACCAAACCCTTTCTTTTTTTTACTTCATTTACCAATTTTTTCTCCCATTCATCCAAGCAATTTTCCTGATTATATAAGATGATTCCCAAATACCTATATCTATCCACCACACTTAACTTTATATCCACCAATAAAAATTCTACATCTTCTCTTTCCCCAGTATTAACCATCATTATATTTGATTTTTCTTCACTAAATTTAATCCCCATCTCTTTACCCACCCTTGCACATGTCCTCAACATAATTTCCATATCTTCTCTTCTTTCTTCACACAAAAAGATATCATCTGCAAAAAAAAGACCCGACAAAATATATACTCCCTTGCCACCTATTAATGGTATCTCTACCCCTCTTCCTAGTCTTTCTATTGCTTTCTCCATTTCACTCAAAAACAACACAAACAAAATAGGTGACATAGGGCATGTGATGTGATGTATTATGGCTTCTCCTTAAACGAAGTCAAGAATATCTCAGCAATTATGCCAAGCAGCTCCACCCAATGAACATTATTTACATTAGATTACAATAAATAATTATTAAAATACATACATTAAATATAATTAATAAAATGCACATATATATATACATAAAAATGATTAAACTTATTACAGTCCTCCCCTCCCCCATAATATATATATATATAATTACAAATAATCTTTAAAAAAAAAAAACAATAAGATTAATCCCTTCCTTTTATTTTTAAAATTATAACTCAATAATCTAGCAATGCCCATTTCCCCCCTAATTATACTGGACCTTTAATCATGTGTCCACATTTGTTTAAATTTTTTTGAATATGCAAAGTTTTATAATACTTTCTTTCCCTGTAATTTTTAACATACTTTATTACCTGAATATTTTTTTCACAATTCATTTTATGTCCAGTATTCAAAAAATGTATATATGGCCCTGATCTTGTATCCTTTCTGTTAATTGCCCTATCATGTTCCTTATCTCTTTCCATGGCTCTTTCCTGTCTGATCTATATATATCATATTGCAAAAGCCACAACTAATTTTATAAACCAACTCTATCCCCTTTTTAATATTACCCATCCTTTTTGAGTTACGCATCCATCAGGTAACTTTTCTTTTATCGATGCTTTATATAAATGGTCTGAAACTGAAACCCATTTCCTATTTGCATACCCATGCTTTATACTACCTTTTGTATTACTCTTATTACTTCTGAAAATCTTTTTAATATCTCTTCTTTTATATCCCATACTAACATAATCAGTCTCAACTGCCAATTTCTGTTCAAATGCTTCTTTTATATTCAATGCTAACCTATCATTTTTTAATTTAAACCCTTTCAAAGCTATTATTTTCTGCGACCATTGCTAATATGAATTTGGATATCATATCTCTGCTTTTTTTATCCTTAATATAATGTTCTGTTTTTAAAAAATGTCTAAATACTTTAATCCCTTCTCCTCTTTTTCCATTGTAAACTTAATATTGTATTTATTATTGTTTAATTCTTTCAATGCATTAACAATGTTTCTACTATTACTTATTACAATTATATCATCAACATATCTATGATATTCTAGAATTTCCTTATTTTTTATATACTTATCAATTATATTTTCCTCTATATAGTCAATCATAATAGATGATAAAATTCTACTAATAGAGCAAGCCATAACCCATCCCTTTATTTTATTCCACAATTCTTCATTATATTTAAAATATAAAGCAGCATTTATCAATAATAATGCTTCTCTGATAACATATAACCATCCTTCTGAAATTATATTACTCCTTTGTATTTTAACAATACCCAGGGAAGATAGTATAAAAATAGTTATTAATAAAATAAAAAGGAGTGATATAATTTCAGAAGAATGGTCATATGTTATCAGAAAAGCATTATTATTGATAAATGCTGCTTTATATTTTAAATATAATGAAGAATTTTGGAATATAACAAAGAGATAGTTTATGGGTTATTTTATTAGCGGCATTTTCATCTATATAATCAATCATAATCGAATTGACTAAATATATAAAAAATAAGGAAATTCTAGAATATCATAGATATGTTGATGATATAATTGTAATAGGTAATAGTAGAAGCACTGTTAATGCATTTAAACAATTGAACAATAATAAATACAATATAAAGTTTATAATGGAAAAAGAAAAGAAGGGATTAAAGTATTTAGATATTTTTTTAAGAAAACGAATTAATGGTGAAATACTTATTGAACATTATATTAAGGATAAAGGAAAATGAAGTATAACTGATCCAAATTCCTATTAGCAATTGCAGAAAATAACAGCTATGAAAGGGTTTAAATTAAAAAATGATAGTTTAACATTAAATATAAAAGAAAGATTTGAACCGAAATTGGAAGTTGAGAATGATTATGTTACTATGGCATATAAAAGAAAAGATATTAAAAAGATTTTCAAAAATAATAAGAATAATACAAAAGTTGTTAAAGCATGGGTATACAAATAGGAAGTGAGTTTTGGTTCCATATTCAGAGCATTTATATAAAACATTGATAAAAGAAGTTACCTGATGATAATAAGATAGGATGACAAAATAATAACTCTTTAGGAAAATGGTTGTATAACTCAAAAAGGATGGGTAATATTAAAAATAGGATAGGGTTAGTTTATAAAATTAGTTGCGACCATTGCAATATGATATATATATAAGTCAGACAGAAAAGACTGCCATGAAAAGAGGTTAAGGAGCATTATACGGCAGTTAACAAAAAAGATACAAGATCAGGGATATATATATACATTTTTTGGATACTGGACCTAAAATGAATTGTGAAAAAAATATTCAGGTAATAAAGAATGTTAAAAAGTACAAGGAAAGAAAATGTTATGAAACTTTGTATATTCAAGAAAATGTAAACAAATGTGTAAACATGAGTTCGGCATAATTAGGGGGGAAATTGGCATTGTTAGATTATTGAGTCATAATTTTAAAAATAAAAGGAAGAAATTATTATTATTGGTTTTTTTTTTAGATTATTTATATATATATATATTATGGGGGGGGGGGGACTGTAATAAGTTTAATCATTTTTAGGTAGTATATGTATTTTATTAATTATATTTAATGTATGAATTTGAATAATTATATTTATTGTAATGTAATGTAAATAATGTTCATGGGGGGGGGGGGGGTAGGAGTTGCTGTAGAGTAATTGGTTACGTGAATGTGTAAAAAAAAATTATCTTGAAAATATTCCATTAATGAATGAAACCCGGATTGATGTATTAAATTTTTTTTTTTTTATTTATAATGAAATGTCTATTTCAATTTTGTTTTAAATTGATTAACAAAATGAAAACTTCTTTAAAAAAGTGTTTTTTAAAAATAATATATATAAACCCCAAAATAATTATACATATTGTACATGGACACAGATAAATATAAATAATATATACATTTTCAAAATATACTCAGAAAAAAATTAATAAATACAAAAAAAATCAGTAAGATTCTAAATCCAAACATCAACAGTTTTTTAAATTTAGTAGCAGGGATTTTGAAAAATCAATGGAAAACAAGAGAAAATCTACTTGACAAAATTATTTTTGTCTACAATGAACTTTGCAATTCAAATTTATTCAAATCCAAAATCATCATAAAAAATAAGGATAACTCATATTTTAAATAACCAATAAATAATCCAAAAGATATAAATAAATTTAGCATACTAAAGCATACTAACAGTAAATAGAAAAATAAATCACTTATGTCAAAAGACAAATTTCACAGATCAAATTTAAATCAAATACACCAGAAAAAAATTATTGACTTAAAAAATTATTTTCTAATTATTAATAATTGAAATAAATTCAAGGCAATATTACTATTGTACATTTGGAGAAATGAAAGTAAAACCGGCAAAACTCACTATACATATTGCCACACACAGCAAGCTCTTAATCAATGGATGCCAGAAGGCTTGTGCATAAAATTCCCATCTAGTGCCTACTCATCCAATATCCCCAGACTAGATTCTGGTGTGTGGCCTTCGTCAGTGAGGAGCCTTGGATCTGAGAGCACTGCACCTACATGACTATATAAGCTAATGGGCTTTGATTGAAAACATTAAGGTGTTTTCAATTTAAGACTCATAGTTTTGTAGTTAAGTGGAGCTAAAGGGTGGCTGCTAGAGGCTTGCATTAGATCCTAAGATCTAGGTGCAGTGCTCTCAGATCCAAGGCTCCTCACTGACAAAGGCCACAAGCCAGAAACTAGTCTGGGGATATTGGATGAGTAGGCACTAGATGAGGATTTTATGCACAAGCCTTCTGGCATCCATTGATTACTCTAGCTTGCTGTCTGTGGCAATAAGTATAATGAGTTTTGCCTGTTTTACAACAGTTATACACAAGCATAAGAAGTGGTGGTCATGTGATGTTTATTGGCTTAGAAATGTAAGTACTAAATATAATTTTAATGCCTTTATAATTCACAAGGTTTTCCCCCAGTTATTCAGTATTAGCATTGCCTTTAATTTATTACATTTTAGTGATAGAATTATTATAGCTATTTATAAATCTTTATATATTATTTCTGGTTTTGCTTATTTTCAGATTTATATTCTGAAATTTAAATATAAAAATAAGACAACTCTTTTAATATCCACATCACCTTATATAAGATAATATGACAATTTGCTTCTTAAATAAATTTTCATAACAAAATCAAAATACAAAGGTATCTCTATCTAAAAGAATTAAAACCTGATCAAAATCACAACAATTAAAAAAAAACAAAAAAAACATAAAAGCTGATTTCATCAGCCACATATTGAAAAAAAATTAAGTTGGAATATAAAATATTTCATATGTGCTCTTTGAATCTAGATGAAATGGATTTCCTTTTATAATTTAGTTAATGTAAATATGATAATAAAGAACCAAGTGACCATTTCCATGACCTGTGCCTCAAATGTGGGCTGAATATTTTTTTCAGATTAAAAACAGCTCTGGGGGGGGGAGGGGGTCTGATATCCCTTGATAATCGACCCACCACTATCCATTATTAGTTGATAGATATTTAACTACTATGTAGAAGATAAAACAAAAATACCAATTGGTTAACTTGACTGATAATATCTTTTCCTTTCACAGCTTTTTTTATAAATATTGTAAGATAGACCTTTATTCAGTAATAGTTATTTGAATGCTGTTGATCTTCGACTTTACAGTGATTGTGAATCTTAAATTTTTGAAATCTCATAAGTTTTGCTAACATTTGAACATTTTAGGTGATGCTATGTATCACTTTTAAAGAAGCTACAGTCCACTATAATATAAGATTTCTTTTTTACAAAGCAATAAGAATAGCAGTAGACCTCCATAATATATATTGGATTTATCTATATCCCGGTTTACAACAATTTAAATAACAATATCAACATATTCTTATATGCACTTTATACAATGCAAAATAGCTGGCAGTTTCAACTTTCCAAACAGATTTCTTCAATGTTATAGCATATGCAATATATATATATGTAGCCCATCAAAGCAAATTAAACACAACATTTTTATGCATATTAACAACTATAAACAATCTAACAACTTTATTCAAATCTGAATTTTTATATTAATTCTATATTTCTACTATCATGTTACAGCTGTATAAGCATTATATTTTAATTGTAATTATAGTATGGTTTCATGGATGATACAAAATATTTATACAATAATATAGGACATTTAATACAATGGTGATAATATAAAATTTGCCTTAGTTCTAAAGGTAAAATATTTTCATCATTTAAATTAAAAACATAAACATTTTGGATAATTCTAAAGCTAAGATATAAAACCATATGTACTTTTTTTTTTTTTACCACAAAGCATTTTTTTCCCCCGTGTCATAGCATTGGCCGGGAAGCGAACCCGCTAACCCAGGACAACTGCTTCTAAGGCAGCTGTGTGGACCTCTCGACCACCACCACTTTTATTTAAAATATTGCTTATGGACAAAATTTCAAATATATGAAATTGCAGAAAATATTTATGTCTTTCATATTTTATTAAGATTAATTTAATTTTGTTAAATTGTATTTGTTAAATATTATTAAAGCATTTTAATTTTATCTTTAAATTTCAAAAAAAACTACCTTTGATCAGAATAATTTCATTTACTTTTCTGATATGGTTAATTATAATAAACATTTTTCAACTGTCTTTAATCTGATCAAATTTGCCCGAATCAAAAGAAAACCATGAAATGGCTATCCAAGTCAACATAGACCCATCATTATGCTTCACAACTGAGACAATTATTTAACATGCTTCCAGTCATCCTTCATCCATTTCCCATGCTCATGACACAATTGTTTCCATATAAGAAAAACAATAAAATTGAACTGTAATTACTGTTAAATGTTTTATTAATAAAGCTCATAGCAGATTATCTGCATAGAGATGAGTATTCACAGACAACTGTATCTGCGATAATTTCTTCTGTTGTGGTATTATAGTTTAGATTACAATCTTTCTTCATATCCATCAGTTCTTCTTAGTAATTATGCATTTCCAATCTTATTTGACTCTAGATGATATTTCCTCAATATTTAGTAAATACAAACATCATACTTGAAGTAATTTTGAACCCTGATGCTCCAACTAATTGAGCACAAACATTTTAACCTTTTTCAAAGCAGGATCAACTTTTTATTTTCTTAGGCTTATAAAAGTAAACTTTCAGTTGAATCCATCTTATTATTTCTTTAAAAAAAATTAGAGGCTATACTAATAGCATATATGTCAAGAAAAAATAGGCATTTTCAGTGCTTAGCACCACCAATCAAATGCAATCATTATAATCAATTACTGTTTGGTATTGTTTTTCATATAATACTTGGCTCTGAAAATGGTAATCAATACCAAAAATGCATTAAGACATATTTAATATTTTCAATGCCCTCTCTAAATAAAAAGTATTATTGCTTTTTATTACATTTTACTGACAAATTTATCATAGTTAATGATAAATATCACTTCTTTCAATTATATTTACTAAAAAAAAAATACTACATTTATATATATTTTCATTTTGGTGCTATGAATATATACAAATAATATTGTTTTTTAGAAAACTTTTATGAATATTAAAATTAAATTACCAGAAAAACAACATGACCTTAGGTTAGCTACAATATTAAAAAAAAAAGAATTTTTTTTTAAAATTATATATACTGAATACTGGCTGCAGAAAGGAGTTTGCTATTAACTGAAACGAGACCCTTTGATTCCTCTTGGAGTCCTTAAAGGAACTGAGCAGGGCAAATTCTCCAATGTCCACTCCATACATTCTTGTCATAGCAGCTGTTATTACTATGTGATTATTCATATAGTATACGAACATGAATGGGCTGCTCACCAACACGCATTAGCCAGCATGGTAAGTTCATTGACTTTTTACCCCTGAGTTTTAGATCAAAAAACACCATGGTCTTTCTTCTTAGCTGCCTGATACGGCAGAATGAATGTATGTGTAAATGCTAAATATTTTTCCAATAGATATATATAATCATGACAGACAAAAATAAATCATGACCCTTATTCCCAGGAGGCTGTAAAGTCACCCACCAAGGCAGCAGTAGGTGGCCGAAGGCGGAGGATGCTAAGAATCCCCCTGATTGTGGACCCAAGCTCCATTTGATGGCAACTTTTTATTTAGGTACTCACAACTGCAGATCACTTTCAAGTGAAGGAAGATTGCAAGAATTAGAAGAAGAACGGTCTTATATTGAATGGGACATTATTGGACTTTGTGAAGTTAGAAGAAAAGGTGAAGAAACAATTGATTTAAAAAGTGGACATATACTCTATTTAAAGGCATAAATATTGGAAATACAAGTGGAGTAGGATTCATTATAAACAAAAAGTGGAAGAACAACATTGTGGAGTTGATGGTGTATCGGACAGAGTGACAAGATTAGTTATACAACTTAAAGCAGATACCAAATGCAGATAATTCAGGTTTATGCCCCAACAAGTTCCCATAGTGATGAAGTAGTAGAAGATTTTTATATGGATGTACAAAAGATTTTTGATCAGAGTAAACAATCTTTCAAAATTGTTATGGGAGACTTTAATGCTAGAATTGGTAAACAAATGAAAGATGAAAGTGCTGTAGGTAATTTTGGTTATGGTAATAGAAATGAGAGAGGACATAGATTTGTGAAGTTTTCAGAAAAAGAAAAACTTTATATTAGGAATTCTTTTTTTGAGAAAAATGTTAAAAGAAAATGGACATGGAGGCATCCAAATGAACGTACAGCAGAATTGGATTATATTTTGAATAGAAAATACATATTTCAAGATTGTAATGTTCTTAATAAATTTAACACAGGAAGTGATCATCAATTAGTAAGATGTAAAATATGTATTAATATAAAACTAGAGAGACAAAAATTGCTAAGAACAACAATATTTATAGTTGATATTCCTAATCTTCAGAAACATTCTAATGAATTTAAATTAGAACCTACAAATCGGTTTCAAGTACTAGTAGATTTTGAACATGATTCAGATTTGAATGAAATTAATATGAAAATAACAGATACACTTTTAAGACAGCTGGTTAAAAAAGCAGCAATTGACCAATAACATTTCTATTGAGATTAAAGAATTTATAAAAAAAAAAAGAAGGAATATGAAGATATATAAAAATGATGCATTAAAAAGGATTGAATATCTCGAATTTTATAAAATGGTGCAGAAAAGAGTTGAAAATGACATAAGAAAGTATAACTGTGAACTATCAAGGAAAGCTGTAGAAGAGAAAAAAAGCCTCAAGACTCAAAAACAACATTTTGGTATTGGTAGGAAATTTATATCTGCAATAAGAAAAAAAGATGGAATTATTACTAAAACGAGAGATGACATCGTGAAATGAGTAAAAGACTTCGATCAAGAATTATATAGTAATAAAGAACAAGTACCAATTGCACAGAATTTTAAATGAAGAAATGAGACATGCAATTAAATTTATGAAGAAAGAGAAGGCTCCAGGTAATGATGGAATTATAATTGATATATTAAAAGAAGCAGGCGAAGAAATAGAAATTTTTTTAGCAAAGTTATAGACCAAATGTCCAAATGATAAAGATGTACCAGATGATTGGAAGAATGTAGTATTAATATTAATATTTAAAAAAGTGATAAAGAAGATATTAGAAATTACAGACCTATCAGCCTTTCATCAGTTTTATACAAAATCTTTACCAAGATAATTACAACTCGTCAACAGAGAACATTGGATTTCCACCAACCAAGAGAACAAATTGGATTTAAAAATGGTTTTAGTACAGTAGATCATATCCAGGTATTGAGAGAAGTTACAGAAAAGACGAATGAATATGAGTTGCCATTATGCTTTGGATTTGTAGATTATGAAAAGGCATTTGATTCTAAAATATTTCTTCAGTGATTAAAGCATTGGATCATCAAGGTATAGATCCAGGGTACTGTCATATTTTTTAAGAATATTAATAAAAATGCATCAACAATTAGATTATATAATGATACTAGGAAAGTTAACATTGAGAAGGGTATAAGACAGGATGACTCTATATATCCAAAACTCTTTACAGCAGTGCTGCAAGAAGTATTTTGTGGATTAAAATGGGAAGCTAAAGGAGTGAAAGTAATGATTATTTAAGTCATTTAGATTTTGCAGATGATGTAGTTGTTTTAGTAAATAATGTTTTAGAGCTGCAGGAAATGCTGCAGGAGTTATCAGATGAAAGTAGGACTAAAGATAAATATTAAAAAGACTAAAATAATGTTTAATGGATTTTCTCAAAATATGAAAGTAAAGATTGATTATGATGAGTTAGAAGAAGTTAACAGCTACCAATATCTTGGTCAGATTATTAATACAGATGGAAAACATAATGGATAAAATTAATCATAGAATTAAACTTGGTTGGCATGCTTTGGGTAGAAATAATTTGATACTAAAAGGAAATATGACTATGTGTTCGAAAAAGGTTTTTAATAAATATGTTTTGCCAGTTCTTACTTATGGATCTGGGACTTGTGCACTTAATAGAAAAGTAATACAGAGACTTCAGCCTACTCAAAGAAGTATAGAGATATGCATGTTGGGAGTAACAAGACCACAATATATGGATAAGAGAACAAACAGGTGTTAATGACCTCATTGAAAAAATTAAAAGACTGAAGTGGAGTTGGGCTGGACATATTGCTAGAAGAGATGATAATAGATGGACAATTAAAATCTTAAACTGTATTCCAAGAGATTGTAAAAGACCCAGAAAGAGATCACATGTGCGATGGATGGATGAAATATGAAAGTGTGCAAGGGTGATGTGGAGAAGAGAAGCTAAAGATTGGAGAAGATGGATTGAATATGGTTGATGATGATGATGACTGAATACTACTTTAATATTTATGAATTATGTAGTGAAATTCTTAGTATAGGCATTTTACATTATTTTCTAAATAAAAAGATTTTGCTAATGTTATTGGCAGAGGGGAGGGGACATAAATAATTTAAAAATAAATGTGTAAAAAAAAAAAAAATTTTTTTTTATTATTTTTGAATTCTAAAAAAAAATAATATCTTGGGATTGAGGGGAAGAACTATCCATCTATTATAATCTCTTCTAGCTATCCAACCCACTTCCATTTCACTCTTATTTTTCTCACTAACATCAATGATATTTAATTTATTCTCTCATCTAAATATTTCATTTTCTATCCCTTGTTGTTAATCCTAACATACATTTCTTTATACTTCATTAAATGGTCTGAATCTTCATACTGTTATTCTACTAAGTGTTCAAGTCTCAAACTCATAAAAACAATTGGTAAAATAATATCTACTAAATTAATATTAACTTATTTCTATCTTCCAAGATTAACTGTATGATCAATTTCATCCACTATGTTTTCATTTATATTAGTAATCTCATTAAGCTATTTGGAATTATTAATTTCTTCTAATTCATGACTATCAAATTTCTTCTTCTGAGAAAATCCGTTGAACATTATTTCGTCTTTTTATTAGTCATCCTTAGTCCTACATTCTTATTTTCATTTGATAACTCTTACAATTCCCAAAATGTTATTTGTAAAAAACAATCACACTATCTATAAAATCTAGATGACTTAAATAATTTCCATGTATTATTATTTCCTTAGTTCCCCATTTTAATCCACTAAATATTATTTTATAAAACTGCTGTAAAAAGTTTTGGAGATAAGAAAACAACTTTGTCAAACATCCTTATCAGCATTAATGTTCTTAATATCACCATGTAATATAATCAGTGTTGTTCCATTCTGACAAATTTTATTAAGATTATGATAATTTCCTGGATCTATCCGGATAGACCAAACCTTTAATCATTGTGAAAATTCTTATAAAATCAAATGTTTTTCCATAATCTACAAATCCAAAACATAGTGGGAACTCATTTTCATTGTTTCTTTTTTATAATTTCTCTCAGTACTTGGATGAAATAACCTGTGTTAAAAACCATTATTAAAATCAGGTTGCTCTTTTGACCGATTTGCATCCAAACTTCATTATAGAGACAAGTTATAATATTGTGATAAAAATTTTGCACATTGCTAATAGAAGACTCAACATTACTATTGTATTTTTTCATTATCTCGTACATTTATCATTAAGACATTTAGTATATGGTTTTGTGAACATTTTTTTCTATTTCTTCACTTACTTTTTTAAAATATCAAATCTAATTTCATCATTTTACATTAATTCCATTGTTTTCTATAGCTTTCCTTTCTCCATAGAATTCATTTAAAATGCTTAGCAATTCACAATACATAGTAATTGTAATGATTCCTCGGTTTTCTTGTTCTTTATAACTATATAATTTTTTATAGAACTCTTCCATATATTTCATAATGCCATCTTTCTTTTTACTAATAGTTCCATCTTTTCTTCTTATTGAAAAAATAACTCTTTCTTCCAATATCAACATATTGCTTAATACTTTTGAAAGTTTTATCCTTTTTTATAAATTTTATTGCCAATTCTTCTTACTGAAAATATAACTTTTCTTCCAATATCAACATATTGTTTCATGGTTTTGAAATTTTTATTCTTTTTTATAAATTTTCATGCCAATTTATACATTATTTTCTGTTAGTGAAATGTAATCCATTTCTGGTGTATCTTCACTTGGATATTCCATATTCATTTGTGTTCAGCAGAAAAATCATAAGTTGTTGGGGTTTTTTTTTGTAAATTCCACAATATATCTCTTCTTTAATTTCTGACATGATAGCCAAATTTATTCATATCACTTTCATTTTTTAATTGTTTTTCAATTCTAGCAGCAAAGTCTCCTACAATAATTTTCAAATGTTATTTAGTGTGATCAAAACATTAAATGCATCTACTACAATGAGAACTTGTTGGGGCATAGTCTCCTTCATTAAGATGAATAACTAATTTTACTAATCTGTGATATATTATCAATCTCCACAATGTTGTTTTTCCACTTCTATTTATAATAAATTCCATTGATGCTTTCAATATTTATGCCTTTATAGTAAAGCGTGTAACCACTTTTTAAATTCTCTTCACCTTTTCTTCTAACTATACAAAATTCAACATGTACCATTTAATATTATAGTTGTTCTAATTCATGTAATCATTCTTTATCCAAAAGTTATCTCCAGACTGGCTGATGAGTTTACAGCTTTCTCAGAATAAGGTTCATAATTTAGTTTTGTCTGGCATGATGTTTCAGTTATGAACCATAAGGCAACTGAAAAGACCACGGTATTTCTTAATCTAAACTCGGAATTTAAAAGTCAATAAACTCACAACACTGGTCAATATGAGTTGGTCAACAGCCCTCCCATGTTCGATAACCATATGAATAATCATATTAAGAACGTATGAAGTGGACATTAGAAATTTACTCTGTTCAGTTCCTTCAAGACCTCAAAGAGGAATCAAAGGATCTCATTTCAATTAGCAAAAAACTCCTTTCTGCAGCCTAGGTTTCATTATATATAACATTAATAATTTTTTTTCATGCTTTGCCACTGATAATATTACTATTTAAGATTAATGAAAAAATACCCATAAAATTTAAATACATAAATAAAAACATAAAACTTTCTGTATAACAATACATTCCAAAATATATAAAAAGGAATTATTGAGAAAATTAATGAAACAAATTTACAACAAAACAAAAAACAGGAAAGGGTAGATATGACAGAAGATAAAAATAGAAATTCCAAGAGTTTTATATATGGTAATTTTAGAAAAAGATTTGAACAGGAATTCAGATTGAAAAAAAAATAACTTTCTTAAAAGAATAATAAGCAAACAAAATAATATTAGAAAAGAAAAAAATCATCATATGCATTAATTAAAAAAGTAGATAAAACAAGAACTGAAAAATATTGGAAAATAAAGTGTCAAGTAAATCTCTAGAGGAGCATTAGTTGGTTGAAGCCAGATGATAAAGATAAAACATAATTAAAATATAATACAAGATTCACTTTTGATAAGATGCGCATAGGAAGCCCATACAGCACCAACCATTCAAAATTTATGATCTAAAAATACTTTAATGCAAAAAAAAAAACATTTTTCAAATAAAATTTTAAATAATAAATTTATGAATAGCAAAAAAATTATGTGGATACTTGATTAGATTAATCTGAATTGTCCAACTTTGATCATATCATGAGATGCTTTCATTTGTTAAAAAAGGGTATAATGTTCAATTAGGGGCATAAAAAAAGGATAACTAGCAAGGCAAAGGCAATAAAATGGATGAACTCTTTATCATCTCAGTGAAGAATACTTTTAAGCAGCCTGAAAAACGAAGCAGATGTTAGATCATTCAAAAAAAAACATATTCATACAATAGCTGACTGTAATAAAAATGATTCTAGTTAAATAAAAACATTTATTTTATTTTTATTAATTTCTTACAATTTCGGGCAGAATTATATTATGGTTTGTAATGATAAAGGATAAAAATAAAAAATTTGAAAAATATTTGAAAGACCATTAAAAAAAACTTGGAGAAAAAAAAGAAGGGATAGGGAGGTCAAATATAATCTGGACCAACTGATGATTGCTGATTTAGTATGAAATATGTATATTGGTGATTATTTATCTTTTCAACATATAAGTGTTTGAGTAAATCAGTGTTATGAGATAGAGTGGAGAGTGGTGGGTCATGTGAAAGTCTGTGCCCATATACTCTATATGAGATAGTGTGAATAGTTGAAGGGTGCTTGAAAATCTGAGTTCAAATCCTCTATACTTACAATTAAGCTCCCAGGTTTGTGAAGAGTGCCTGGTTTTCAAATATTTACATATCAAGCATGTATCCTGTCCATCCCTCTTATATGTATTTGATGGATACTGTCCTATACATGAGGGGTCAGAGTGACTTCAGGTCAACATGGGCATGGCAATGATATTAGCATCAGCATGGGATTTGAGTTTTCATCAGATTTTCAATGATATGGATGGCTGAAAAGTTGGAGATTGCAGTGGATTGAAGCCTGTCGATTAAAGTATGAAGATTTGCTATCTTAATATAAACTGAGCATTGATTATATATATGTGTGAGAGATGATAATCTGGACGAACTGATGAGTGCTGGTTTAGCATGAAATACGTATATTGATGATTATTAATCTTTTCTACATGTGTGTGGTCATGTGTATCAGTTGTATGGGATAGTGTGGATAGTTGAAGGGTGCTTGAAAATCTGAGTTCAAATCCTCTATACTTATATATAGACATAGGTATATAATAAGCCTGTGTTTCAGTTATTACATAGTAGAGATGTCTGCCCATCCCTTGTATATGTATTAAATGGATTATGTACTGTACATGAGGGGTAAGATTGACCTTAGGTCAACATGGGTGTGACAACAATCTCAGCCTCAGGGTGGCATTTGAGCATTCCATCATCAGATTTTCAATTGGATGGATGGTTGAAGAGTTGGAGTGTGGAGTAGATTGAAGCTTGTCCATTAAAGTATGAGGTTTGGCTATGTTAATACATATCTGAGCACTTATAGCATATATGTGTAGAGACGGTAATCTGGACCAACTGATGATTACTGGTTTAGCATGAAATACATATATTGGTGATTATTTATCTTTTCAACATATATGTGTTTGAGTGTATCAGTGTTATGAGATAGAGTGGAGAGTGGTGGGTCATGTGAAAGTCTGTGCTCATATACCCTATATATTATAATCAGTATTAGAAAATTTGCTGTTTAAAAATACAAATAATTAAAACCAAATGTTCTAAAAATAATACTACTAATAATAAAACAAGACAAATTACTAAAATAAACAAACATTAACTGAGACTGGCATAACTTAAAATTTAAACAACAAATATTAATTAAACCTCATATTTATAAATAAAATTAACATATAATCACGAATAGCAGCCAATTTTGATTAAACTGGAAATAGTACATACTTCTACTTTTACTCCTAAAATATATTTATCATCAAATCCATATGTTTGTGTATTTATATAGACTTAAATATATATTAATAGAAACAATAATGATAATAACATATATAATTGTTTATTTAATTTAGAGATAATAATGCATTGTTTATAAAACTATATAAAATATAATTTAAAACATAATACACTTTGATTTACAAGTGGTAAACTTTCTGCTCTCACAACTTTCATATCAACAACTTCAAAAAAATCTATGACTAATCATTTATCAAAAATAGAGATTATCCCTAGATCAGATACAAACTTTAAATCAGTTAAAAATTAATATATCAGAATATATAAGGTAAACTTTTATTATATTCCCCACCATATATATATTAGAGTTCATCATTATTTTCTTATCAAAATGTAATTCACAATGTATTAATTATGTAGGTATATTCCAATACTTTCACAAATAATCATCGATTTATTCTTAGTAGCTAAAATATAGGGCAGGAAAATAAGTTAACAATTTTGATTCAAAGAAATTATATACTAATGAGTATTTGGGAAAGTCATCATCATAATTATTTTCAATTATGAAAGTTTTATCAAAGTTTCATTCAATTTCTTTAATAATCTCTCTTACCAACACTACATGAACAAACTTCCTTATTTCATCCTTTTTTTTTTTCAGGTGGGATCTTTCTAGGTCTTTTACAATCTCCTGGGATTCAGTTAAAGACTTCAACTATCCGTCTATTATCACCTATTCCAAAAAAATGTCCAACACGGCTATATTTCAGTTTCTTCATTCTTTCGATAATGTTAATACTTATTTGTTCTCTCATCGAAGTATTTTATTTTTAATCTATTTTTGTTATTCCCAACAGAATCTCTCCATATTCCATTGATGTCTGAAGTGTTAACAGTCCAAGTCACACATCCATAAGTAATAACAGATAAAAGACATCTATTAAACAATTCCTTTCCAAATAAATACATCTATTTCCTTTTATTATCAAGGTATGTCTCCCAAAATACTTCATCCAAATTTAAATTCTATGAAAAATTTCATCCATTATGTTTTCATCTGTATTAATAATTTATTAAAATTCTAATTTGGTATTATCAATCTTTATTTCTTCTGAGAAATCCATAGAACATTACTTTAGACTTTTTATTAGCTATTTTTAGTTCTACTTTTTTACTTGCATTTGATAACTCCTGCAGCCCTGAAACATTATTTGCAAAAACTATATCATCTACAAAATTTAAATTTATTAAACACACATTGATTATGTAAGTAATATTTACCAAGGCTGTAACCTCGAGAATATGCATGTAAAGTGCGATTAGGGATCTCTACAGGTCTTTTAATCATAAGCTTACGCTATGGAAGAAAAGAGGGGAACCCTTCTTTACTTCAACCTAAAGTAGGTTGAAGTAAAGAAGGGTTCCCCTCTTTTCTTCCATAGCGTAATCTTGTCGTCAAAAGACCTGTAGAGGTCCTTGCTATTGCATTTTACACGCATATTCTCAAGGTTACAGCCTCGGTAATTATTACAAAATTTAGTTGATTTAAATAATCTCAATGCATTTACATTCCCTTAGCTTTCTATTTTAATTACAAAATATTTTTTTTAGAAAACTGCTATAAAAGACTTTAGAATGGAGTTACTCTGTTAATACCTTTCACCATATAATCTAATCATTTCTGTTGCATATTGATATTTTTCAGAATATGACAATATGTTTGATCTACATCTCAATGATTTATTGCTTTAATTACTGTAGAAATGCTCATAGAATTGCATGCCTTTTCATAATTTATAATTCAAAAGTCTAATGCCAACTCATATTCATTAGCCCTTTCCATATCTTCTCTCAATATCTGAATATGATCCATTATGCTAAAACCATTTGTAAATCCAGATTTATTTATTTTTTTGGTTGATTTGACTCCAAAATTTAGTTGAAATGAGTTGAGATTATCTTGATAAACATTTGTTATAGCACTGATAGAAGAGAAATTTGTAACTTGTAATATCTACTTTGTCACCTTTCTTAAATATCAAGAATACTACTACCTTTTTCCAATTATCTGATACATCTTTGTCATTAGGCTCCAATTTTTCTATTTAATCAATTTTTAAAAAATATCAATAATAATTCCATCATTTCCTGGAGCTTTTTAATAATTCCATCATTTCCTGGAGCTTTTATTGTCTTCATAAATTTAATTGTACGCCACACCAGCTTGCCAAATCAGAAGCTGTAGTAATTGTACATTATTTTGTTGTTGTTTTTTTTTTTTTTGTAGAACGTTTTGGTATCTTTCATAATGTCATCCCTCTTTTACCAATAGTTCCATCTTTTCTTCTTATTGCTGAAACAATTTTTCTTACAATACCAAATTATTGTTTTATGTTTTTGAAACTTTTATTTTTTTCTATAGTTGTTCTGTCCAATTTTCAGTTATATTTTCTTATATCATTAAATAACTCATTGATGTAATATTTTTTAAAACTCCAGATATTAAATACTTCTTAACTGATCATTTTTAAATGTATTCACATTCTTTCAGAATCTGTCCATATTTTAAAAGCAATTAACAAGTTATAATTTAAATTCACAGAAATGGTTGCAAAGGTTAGGAATATCAATTGTTATTACTATATCAATTGTTAATGTTATCTTTTTTAATAGTTTTCATCTCCTTAATCAATGATCAATTCCTGAGTTGAATCTATTAAGAACATTACAATCTTGAAATCTATGTTTTTTATTAATCAAAATATAATCCAAATTTAGTATATTTTCATTTGAATATTTCCATGTAGACTAACATTTTTTTCACAGTATTTTCATCTTTCAATCATTTTCCAATCTTAATATTAAAGTCTCCTATAAATAATTTTAAAATGTTATTTGCCATGATCAAAAATATTTTATGTATCTATATAAAAATTCTCTACTTTATCTCAATAAGAACTTGTTGGGGCACAAACCTGAATTCTCTGCATATGGTATCTTCCATTAAATTACTATTCTGTCTATGCAATTAATCTTCATAATGCTTTTTTCCAACTTTTTATTTAAAATGAATCCCATTTGTACTTTTAAAATTTGTGCTTTTATAATAAAATGTATGCCCACTTTTAAAATCAATTGTCTCTTCACCTTTTTTTCTAACTTCACAAATTCCAATAATGTCCCATTTAATATAAGACAGTTCTTCTAATTCATGAAATAGTCTTTCATTAAAAAGTCATCAGAATTATAAGAAGTCAAATAAAATCTTATTGTCAAATGGCAATCAAAAACCACAATCATAAGACTTTTACCAGTATTTGTCTTCAGCAGCCAAATTCTGCCTTGATTGATGAATTAATAGCCTGCTGGAAATAAAGGTTATAATTTGGTTTTGTCTGTCATTGTTGTAACTATTAAAAAAAAAAGTCACTCTCACACACATTCATTCTAAAGATCGTGGTATTTTTTAATCTTAAATTCAGAGGTATAAAGCAAATAAACTCACTTTATGGTGTGTGTTGGTGGATAGCTTATCCATATTTATTAACCAAATACAAAAAAGGTATAGTATATAAAATTACTTGTGAGGTTTCCAGTATAATTTATTATGGACCTGCAGCGAAACAATTAGAAGGGCTAAAGAACATAACAATGCTGATAATAGGAGAGATGACAGATCTGCATTATATTTTCACTACTTAAAATGTGGACATAGAATAGATTGTATTAAGAATATAAGCCCATCAAATTATATTAAAGAAATTAATAGAAGGAAGATACATGAAACTAATTATATTAATTATAACAGAAATAAGTGGATGAACATTTATAAAACATCAATTAATTTAACTAATAATTGGATAATGAAAAATGAATGGAGTGTTATATAATGTCTATTATTATAAAAATACAAAAGCATAATTATAGGCTTGTGTTAATTTTATGATATGAGAGATGCAAAAAGTAAAATGAAAATGTTTGGTAAATTGCAGTTTATGGATAATAAAAGAATAGCCAAAATAGTATTTAATTGGGTTATGAGTAAAGGGCAGGTAACAAGATGGGTGAGAAAGGTAATGCGGTATGCAAAAGATTTGGATAAAGAATTTATATACTGATGAGATGATTGTGTTAAGAAGATTGTTGAGTGTTATAGTAATAAGGAATGGGATAAAAGAATAGATTTATTAATAAAGAATGGGGAGTTAGAGAGATGGGGAAATAGTATGGAGAGTAAAAAGAGTTTAAATATATATAGAAATAAACAGAATATTAGGTGATAATAGTAAGGAAAGTAGTTTATTATTTAAGGCTCAAACGAGATCTTTAACTACAAGAGAATATACATGTAAATGGAAAAAAATGGGTGATTTATTTTGTAAATTATGTAAGGAAGGAATAGAAAATATTAGGCATTTGTTAATTGAATGTAAATGCTTGAAAACAGAAAGGGTACATATAATAAAGTTATGGAAGAATAAATATGAAAAAAGTGATTATACAGAAAGTGAATTATTGGTTTTTATGCTGGGTTGGGAAAAGATAAAGGGGATTTAGATATAAAGGTTATAGAGTTGACAAAGATTATGTTGTGGAAATGGGATATAGCAGATTGTGGGAAAATTTAGAGTGGGGAATGGAAATAAAGTGGCTAACAGGTTTATCTGGGCATAATTGCTGAGATATTCTTGACTTCGTTTAAGGAGAAGCCACAATACATCACATCACATGTTTGTTTGTTTTTTTGTAGTTAACCAAGACATAATGAAAAGGGCAAAAATTAAAAATTGCCAAAAAGAGCTTTTTTATGTTACGATTATATGATTATATTACAGCTATTGTCATATATTATTTTGTTGTTATATAAAGATATTTTATTCTATATCATAGCTAGGATTTATTTCTTATTAACCAAATGAATAATCACAATAGATGCTATAATAAATATGGATGGAGTGAACATTAAAAATTTGCCCTCTTTTAAGATTTCAAAAGAGGAATCAAAGAATCTGTTTTCAGTTAACCATAAACTTATTTCTGCAGCCTTTGCAGGAAACATTCATTTTGTGCAGTAAATGTAGTAAACTTCTACTATCATAAATCTTGTTAATAAAGACTTTAATTTAAAAAAACAAAACTGAATAGCTTTATTGGGTGCTGGAAAAAACAGATCCAGGCTGCATTCTATGGCACAATATTATGCAGGACGTATAGCAAAGTAAAAAAAAACACAATTAATAAGGTCAAAAATCATTATCCAAAAAAAAAAAAAAAAAATAGCAGAAAAAAATTAAATAAATTAAAAAAGTGAGAGTAAAGTAATTTTGGGTATAAAATAAATATTTTTTTTTTCTCTAATATTAAAACAAATTATAGTTCATTCTATAAGACTCTATTCGTAACTTCTGTTACATCTAAATAAAAACTATGCAGAAATATTTTCTTTTACCCAGAAAACTATATTATTGTTAATATTACATTTCTCTCAAATCCATTAACTTAATACAACCTTCATGGCATAAAATGCTTATAAAAATTAATAATATAGCTCTAAGTAATAAGTTGCTTATAATTTTTTTTATTTAGGTACTTACAACTGCAGATCACTTTCAAGTGAAGGAAGTTTGCAAGTATTAGAAGAAGAACTGTCTTATATTAAATGGGACACTAATGGACTTTGTGAAGTTAGAAGAAAAGGTGAAGAGACAATTCATTTAAAAAGTGGACATATACTCTACTATAAAGGCACAAATATTGGAAATACAAGTGGAGTAGGATTCATTATAAATAAAAAGTGGAAGAACAACATTGTGGAGATTGATGATATATCGGACAGAGTGGCAAGATTAGTTATACAATTTAATAGCAGATATCAAATGTATATATTCAGATTTATGCCCCAACAAGTTCTCATAGTGACGAAATAGTAGAAGATTTTTATATGAATGTACAAAAGGCTTGTAAACAACATTTTAAAATTGTTATGGGAGACTTTAATGCTAGAATTGATAAACAAATGAAAGATGAAAGTGTTGTGGGTAATTTTGATTATGGTAATAGAAATGAGAGAGGACGTAGATTTGTGGAGTTTGCAGAAAAAGAAAAACATTATATTATGCATTCTTTTTTTGAAAAAAATGTTAAAATGGACATGGAAGCATCCAAATGAAGGTACAGCAGAATGGATTATATTTTGACTAACAGAAAATACATATTTCAAGATTGTAATGTTCTTAATAAATTTAACACAAGAAGTGGTCATCGATTAGTAAGATATAAGATACATACATGTTAATGCAAAACTAGAGAGACGAAAATTATTAAGAAAAACAATATTCACAGTTGATATTCCTAATCTTCAGAAACATTCTAATGAATTCAAATTAGAATTTACAAATTGGTTTCAAGTATTAGCAGATTTTGAACATGATTCAGATTTGAATGATATTAATATGAAAATAATTGATACACTTTTAAAAACTAAAACGAAAATAGCTAGTAGAAAAAAGCAGCAATTGACCAATAAAATTTCTACTGAGACTAGAGAATTTATGAAGAAAAGAAGGAATATGAAGATATACAAAAAAGATGCATTAAAAAGGATTGAATATCTCAAATTTTGTAAAATGTTGTGGAAAAAAGTTGAACATAATATAAGAAAGTACAACTGTGAACTAACAAGAAAAGCTGTAGAAGAGAATAAAAGTCTTAAGAGTGTAAAACAACATTTTGGTATTGGTAAAAAATTTATATCTGCAATAAGAAAAAAAGATGGAATTATTACTAAAAAGAGAGATGATATCGTAATTTGAGTAGAAGACTTCTATCACGAATTATATAGTAATAAAGAACAAGTACCTCCTATATCTATTATATCTTCCGAGCCGTCTAGAATTATAAATGAAGAAGTGAGATATGCAATTAAATTTATGACGAAAGGAAAAGATCCAGGTAATGATGGAATTATAATTGATAGATTAAAAGAAGCAGAAGAAGAAATAGAAATTTTAGCAAAGTTATATACCAAATGGGTAAATGATAAAGATGTACCAGATGATTGGAAGAATGCAGTATTAATATTAATATTTTAAAAAGGTGATGAAGAAGATAGTAGAAATTACAGACCTACCAGCCTTTTATCAGTTTTATACAAATTTTTACCAAGATAATTACAACTTGTCTACAGAGAACATTGGATTTCCACCAACCAAGAGAACAAGCTGGTTTTAAAAGTGGTTTTAGTACAGAAGATCATATCCAGGTATTGAGAGAAGTTACATTAAGGACAAATAAATATAAGTTGTCATTATGCTTTGGATTTGTAGATTACGAAAAGGCATTTGATTCTATAAATATTTCTCCAGTGATTAAAGCATTGGATCATCAAGGTATAGTTCCAGGATATTGTCGTATTTTGAAGAATAATTATAAAAAATGCAACAACAACAATTAGATTACATAATGATATTAGGAAAGTCAACATTGAGAAGGGTGTAAGATAAGATGATTCCATATCTCCAAAACTTTTTACAGAAATGCTGCAAGAAGCATTTTGTGGATTAAAATAGGAAGCTATAGGAGTGAAAGTAAATGGAGATTATTTAAGTAATTTAGATTTTTCAGATGATGTAGTTGCTTTTGCAAATAATGGTTTAGAATTGCAGGAAATGTTGCAAGAATGATCAGATGAAACTAGGACTAAAGATAAATGTTAAAAAGACTAAAGTAATGTTTAATGGATTTTCTAAAAATATGAAAATGATGAGTTAAAAGAAGTTAACAGTTACAAATATTATGGTCAGATTATTAAGACTGATGGAAACATAATGGATGAAATTAATCATAGAATTAAACTTGGTTGGGGTGCTTTTGGTAGAAATAACTTAATACTAAAAGAAATATGGCTATGTTTTTGAAAAGGAAGGTTTTTAATAAATGTGTTTTACCAGTTCTTACTTATGGATCTGAAACGTGGGCACTTAATAGAAGAACAATACACAGACTTCAGACCACTCAAAGAAGTATGAAGAGATGCATGTTGAGAATAACACGTAAATATTGAAAACGCAATATATGGGTAAGAGAACAAACAGAGGTTACTGACCTCATTGAAAAAAATTAAAACTGATGTGGAATTGGGCTGGACATATTGCTAGAAGAGTTGATAATAGATGGATAATTGAAATCTTAAACTGGATTCCAAGACATTGTAAAAGACCCAGAAAGAGACCACATATGAGATGGATGAATGAAATAACAAAGTGTGCAGGGGTGATGTGAAGAAAAAAGACTAGAGATTGGAGATGGATTGAACTTGGAGAGACTTTCATCCTGCAGTGGATTGATAATGGTTGATGATGATGATGATGAATAAGTTGCTAGGATTAATTATAAAAGTCATATCAAAAAATGATAGGTTGCCACTCAATAATGATAAAATATTGTAATTTGATTATTACCCTCACTTTCTAATTACATCAAATTTCATACATTATAGTGATTTTTTATATTTGTCAATAAACATTAATGTCAGTAATTAAACCAATGATAAATTAGTTTGCGTTACTTGCTGTTAAAAAAAAAAAAACTTTCTTATTAAAAAAAAACTGCAATGAAATAATATTTAATCTTCCTCAGGTTTTAGTCACATTAAAATTAATTAGAATTGTAACTGATGGCCAATATAGCAGTATATACATTTTTATTATTAAACAAAGTCTATATACAATTTTCAGGATATTTTCTTCATTTATTTTTTGAAACTTCAAATATCCAATAGTGCTCTTTTAAAGATTTAAAAAAGAAAAAATAATACATACAAGATAATAGATACATTTCTAATCAGAAATTAAATGTCCCTTTATTTTCTTTGCTGCACTACAACATACCAACGAACTTTCTTAAATATAAAAAATACAAATACAAAGTTTTAAAAATGGTCAACAAAAATACATATTAAACATCACATGATCACTATCTCATACTAGCACATAATTGTTATTAAACAATTCAAAACAAAGCAAAAACTCTCCATACAGTAGTGCCATCTTGTGCATTAGATCCTAAGATCTAGGTGCAAGGGTCCTCACTGATGAAGGCCACAAGCCAGAAACTAGTCTGGAGATATTGGATGAGTAGGCACTAGATAGGGATTTTATGCACAAGCCTTCTGGCATCCATTGATTGCTCTTGTTGGCACAAGATGGCACTACTGTATGGAGAGTTTTGCTTTGTTTTGAATTGTTTAATAAAAATACATATTTACAAATTATTGGATGAATGAACATAACATCATTGAAAGAATTCAAAGATTGAAAGGAGATGGATCAAAAATATTGCTAGAAGAAATAATAATAGCTGGACAGTTGAAGGGGAAAAAATCTAGAAAGAGCACATATGAGATGGTTAAATAAAATAAGTTTTCTAGTCTAATGTGGAGAAGAAGAATTATGGATTGAATAAACTGAATTAAACTTGAAAAAAATTTCATCTTGCACTATAATGAGCTGTTAACATGATGAATATAATAAAATATATAAAAAAATTAAACAAAGAACTTCTTGCAAAAAAAAAAAAAAAAAAACTATAATAGAAAACTAATTACAAATGTAAAATACAACTTATATCATGTCCTATTTATTTTTTACATTTCTAAATAATTTATTAGTTGTTTTTTTTTTTTTTTTTGGTACAGTAGTAGTATGATGAATTTAAAAGCTAAAGATTCTTGAATTTCAAGTCTGTAACTGTACCATTCAATTTTCATGATTTCTCCAGCAATAAACCATTTGATTATTATTTCATTATTAAGAAGCACTTTATTGATGTAAAAGATGATTCCTTATTTTGTAACACCTTAGTAGTCTAAACATCACAACTCATTAAACTTTTTAATAGAATTTTATTTCATTAACACAGAAATTATATTAGAATGCGTGTAACAACAATAATGCATCTGAAGTCAAACTCCTATAGACTCATTTTTAATAAATGTCTCATTTCAATAACAATTTATCAAAAATGGTCCACTTTCATACAACTATCACATTGTCATATTGTAAATAAATCAGACAATAACATGTGAAAGGGATGAAAGTTTATATTAGCAGTAAAGTATTCATCAAACCAGCTTACTATTTAAATTCTAATAATTTTAATAACCATATAAATAAATTCTAAGTATTACAAATTTTATATCAAAGCATTGTTAGCCGAGAGGTCATCGCACCCGCCTTGCAAGCAAGTAGTTGGTTGCAGACGGTTGTGGGTTAGCGTCCTGGCCGATGCTATGATATATGAAAAAAAAAAAATTCATTGGGTGATTATTAAAATTATTAGAATTTAAATATTATTTGAAACTGTATAGCAATCATTGCTAATATAAAATATCACATTTTCAAATATCAGTGTCCCATTTATTTATTGTATAACCAATGTGGTAGTTGGATAAAAGTGGACAAATCATTATCTTGATAAATTAGCACTAAAAGGAGAAAGACATTTGTTTACAAATTTAGTTGCTCCTTGAATGGATTATATACCCTAAATGCTACATATTAAATAGAGCAAATTATTTATATGATTATTAAAATTATTAGAAATATAATTGTACATATACATAGAAAGATCTTGTAGTTTAATAGATCTGTCTCCCATGCACCTGCGCTGAATACAATATTTCATGTTATCATCCGACAGTTAATAGCCCTGATGAGTAAATCCTTTACCAATGATAACTACTTTTGGAGAACTAAAGACTATTTTACTTTTATATAGTTATTTGCAGTGGATATTTTTGTTTTGATAATGTATTTTACATGTGGAAAATGATTTAAGAAAAAGAAAAATCAAAAAGGCATACTTTATAAATATGAGGGATAATATATTAAGTAATATAATATTGCAAATACACATGCATTATATAATTTAGTCATTCACATGAGAATGTTAATGTTATGTGATTTTAATGAAACTTTTTTTTTTTTTAATTTCCAAATGTAAAATGCTATTCAGGATGGCGGCCATGTTGTAAAATGGCTATAGCTTTTATTTATTTATTTAGGTATTGGTATTCTGAAAATTGTAGACTTTATTCTAATGTTTTGTTTATTAAATATTATATTCTTTTTAATTTACAATTTACATTTTAATTAAATATTAATATATTATTAAACACAACCATACAGAAAAATTACTTTAACTTGGTTTTCTTTTTTCCATGTGTAATAATATATTTATAACTTTAATTCTGTCATATATACTCTTAGCAAATGAACAAAGATATTTGGAAAAAGCAAAAGTGCATTTCATGCTGAACTAGCACTCATCATGTGAGAGGTTGTGCGTAGGTCAACTAACAAGAGCTAGTTCAACATTAAATGCATCTAGAGAGTTATTTGGGTTTTTTCAGATTTGTTTATTCATATGATTAGAGTGTATGTGATAAAATTAATTTATGAAAATGTATATGTCTGTATTTTAATGAAACAGATCTCATGATAATTAGTGATCTAAAATCGAGATGCTAAAACAAATTACGCTAAGATGGTAGCAAGCAATCTATCACAAAGAATGATCCAGTTTAATGGCAATGCCGTAGTAGTTTATTACCTAGTCAGTGTAATCTATCTTTCAGTCATCATTTTATCAAACAATGTCAGTCATTATAGGATAAAGGCTTCTCAAACTTTAATTCAATTACTATGATCCATAATCTTAGTTCTCCATATTCCTCTAGAAAATTTTCACATTTCATCCATCCATCTCATATATCATCACTTTCTATATCCTTTACAATTTATTGGAATCTAGTTTAAAACTTCAACTGTCCAATCTATTATCAACTTTTGAATGCGGCAATCCAGTCCATTCCAATCTCTTAATTCTTTAAAGATCAATGATGTGTTTGTTTTTCTAACAATATATCTCTCTATACATTGCTATATGGTCACAATGTGTAATGCATTTCCGTTAAATATTCAAGTTTCAAATTTATATGCAAAAACTGGCAAAATGCATCTAATTAAAAAAAACAACTTATTTTCAGATGCATACACATTATTTCTTTTTACTATTAGGTTATTTTTACCAAAAGCACTCTATCCAAATTTACTTTTATAATTAAATTCAACCAACAGTTTTGCATCTGTATTAAAAACTTAATAAAATATATATAGATATTATTTTTTTCTAATTCATAATATTAAAGCTTTCTTTTTCTGTAAAAAGACAATGAACATTATTTTAATTTTTTTTAATATCTACCTTTAATTTTTTTGCTTTCATCTGATAGTTTTTATAACGTTTCATAAAACTCTGAAGCAATTTTCAGAAAAACACACTATCCACAAATGTAAATGATTAAAGTAAAAATTTTTTTATTCTTTAGCTTCCTCTTCAAAATACTTCTCAAAGTTTTCGAGATATAAGGTCACCTTACCGTATATCCCTTATCAATATTAAACTTCTTAGTATTACCATCAATCTGATTACAGCTGTCACATTTTGGATAAATATTCTTCAAAATATAAAAATATAATATAGGTCTATATCTTGCTGGTACAACATTTAATCTCTGTGGAAATGCTTATAAAAACAAATGTCTTTTCATAATCTACAAAACTGAAGCATAATGGCAACTCACATTCTTTGGCCCCTTTTATAACTATATTTAATATTTAGATATGATCAATTTTGCTAAAACAACTTTTAAAATCTGCCTAATTTACTCGACAATAACTTTTTTTTTGTAATAATCAAATTTGAACTATCTTAAAAGAATGCAATACTTTTAAATGATTTGTAAATTACAGCTTATATTTGTTAGAATGTTTCTCGATTTTCATTACCATCTTACATTTCACTAATTGATGCTCACTTCCTGTACTGAATCTATTAAACACATTACAAATCTTGAAATATATATTTTTATTAGTTTAAATATAATTCAATTCTACTGCACTTTCATTTAGATACATTTATGTCCATTCTTGTTAGCATTTTTCTTCAAGAAAAAATTTATAATACAGTAGAGTTTTTCTTTTCTGCAAAGCTTTCTGTCTTCATTAACAAAGTTTCCCATATCACTCATCTTTCAAACATTTTCCAATTCTATAATTAAATTCTGTCTTGACAATTTTAAAATGTTATTTAATGTAATCAAAAGCATTTTGTATAACTATATAAAAATCCTCTCCTTATTTATCATAATGAATTTGTTGGGCCATAAACCTGAATTATCTCCATAAAGCATCTTATATTAAGTTGAAAACTAATCTTGCTACTTTGGATAATATGTCCTCTATACTGCTGTTCTCTTTTCTATTTGTAATGAATCTGATTCTTCTTGATCTTAAAAATATTTGTGTCTTTGTACTAAAAAAATACAATCACTTATCTACTTTTCCTTCTAAATTTACAAAGTCTCATGTTCTTACAATTCATATAATCTTCCTTATTTGAAAATGATCTCAGTTATAAGTTGCTATAATATATTCTTGAATGGCAGCTGGATTCCACAATCACAAGATTCTTAGAATCTTATACCTTCAATTACCATCCATTACTTTGGCTGAGGACTTTATATTCTTCTGAAAATAAGAATTATAATTTAGTATTTTTTGTAAATGAAAAAAAAAAAGATCATACACATTCATTCTTCATTCTGCCTTGAAGAAAAACCAACTGATATCTCAGTTAAGAACTATTAGGCAATTGAAAAAAAAAATACTGATATTTCTTGATCTTAAATTCAGAAGTAAAAGTCAGTAAACCAACATACAGCAACACAACCATGTGTGTTTATCATATAAATGATCACTACAGTAATAACAGCTGTAATGGCAATGTATGGAATGGGCATTAAGAATTTGTCCTGCTCACTTCCTTTACAATTTCAAAGAGGAATCACTGTATCTTCTTTCAATTGACAGCAAACTCCTTTCTACAGCTATTATTTCAACATGGATATTTTTATGTGTCTGAATTTATATATATATTTATCCTGATTTACATATTGGCGGATGTGTGTTTTGTTGTTTGCATATTATTTATAGAATTTATTTTACTTTCTTATCTTTTATATATATATAGAGAGCATTGAATATATGTTTCTAAATAAAAGATGTTTAGAATAATGAAGATTACTACCAATGTCAATCAAAATATATCACCACTTTCCTTGTTGTATCATGATATTTACAGAATGCTAGAGAAGTTAAAAGACATCTTATTAGACATATATAAATATCATTTATGATTGCTAAAAAAAAATTTTAAAACTTCTATATTTGAGTGTGCTTTAGTTTTGTTTTGCTCGTTGCTTTAAATTACTGCAGGAATTTACATATCTTAAAACCATCCAATGATTATATTTATTATATTATATTTTTATTGTACTTCATAAAACAAATTTTGTAATATGGTTGCCTATTGTTCAAACATTTATTCTTATTCTTTTTTAATTTCAATGTGTTAAATTGCAAATACCCAAGTGATTCCTTGTATTATGCTTCATATATCTATATCTTCATGATTTATGCTTTTCATTTCACTAAGCATTGCTTGCTCAAATATTATTACCCAAACATTAGAATTTAAAATCTGAAATAATTTTCCTTTGTAATCCTTGTTGGCAGTTTGTTTTCTTTATTTATTTATACTTCATATTTTAAATATTATTCATAGATTTTATTTTTATTTTAATCTTAAAATTAGAAAATACAGTCCTTTCATTGTAAAAAAAAAAATTTTTTTTATTTTTAACCCAGTTTATGTATTCTAAATATTTGTTTAACTGAAGAAAATAGCAGCTCATTTTAACTAATACAATTTTCATTCATTTGATGCTTAAATGTTAAAGTCCATATTCTATTTACCTTCTTCCAGTGAAATCATTCATGGTTAAATTCCAGGCCATAATTTAAAATAAATATTCTATCACTTAATACATCACACTTTTATAATAATTTTGCTTGAATACATTAAGATTTGCTCACTTAAAAAAAAATTAATTTATGAGCAAAAATTTCTTTGTAATAATATGTTTCTAATCACTAATATTCTTTTATTAATGATCACCAAAGGTCTACATTTTATCACATAAATTTGTTTTACATCTATCTTGTGATTTTTATTTTTAACTCATTTTTTAAGCCATTTTCACACACCATTCCTTATTTTTTCAAAAGTTCTATTTTCATCACATATTTTTCATTATGGCTTTAGTCGCTCCATTCTCATTCATGTTTAAGGTGACTCCTTTGTACTAACAAACTAAAAATTCATTTAAAAAACCTTAAAAGTTTGTATAACTATATATTTTAGTATGGGCATTTTTTACCCAGTGGCTATGCACTATACTCCATCAAAACATTATAACTTTGCTTACATTTAACATATGCTTTCAGACTCTAATGCTATCTATTGTATTCTATATATGCAATGAAACATAGAATGCAGCTATGTTAATTCTAAAGAATCTACTGATGGATTTCAATAAAGTAACACCAGAGAAGAAGTGCTTTTTCATTCTTTAAAAGAAATTTAGTAAAATAACATCTACTATTAATGTATATTCAATACAAATAAACAAAAACAAAATAGTTTTTAAAAAATTATAATCCCCCCCCCCAATTCTGATTGTACTAATTTAAACAAACAACTATGAAAACTGTGTTTTTCATTAGAAGTTATCAATACTTGTATTGTTGAAAATATTGTTTCCCATCATGCTGTATTACATTATTATTTTATAATCTAAACATTAAAGCTAAATAAAGTTTTACGATGTAGCTCTAAAAAAACAGATACTTGAATAAATTTTGTTAAGGGAACAAGCAAAAACAAACTACTACCAATAAGGATCAAATGTTTGGTCAGAGTAACCTCTTGCATAAACAATTCACCTTGACTTCTGACAGAAAACATACATGGAAAAACCAAAAGTCAAAAATTTAAATAATCCAAATAAAAGTTTCTTTATGACGCTCATTACTTGGAGTAACTTTTATTTAATACTGTACAAGAAATAAACATTAATAAACAAAGATTACAGTTATTCCCAATAAAAATTAAATATAGTTCTTAGAATTCTTTTTTAACATTTTTCTAAATCTAAATATTCATTTTAAATAATTAAAGAAATTTAACAGATGTTATAAAAAGAAAAAAGTTTTAACACTTCAGTTTTTTTAATATATAATGCATTATTTGGAATATAGTGAATAATTAATGAAGTTCTAATATTGTTACTAATTTGATTACAGTAATAAAATATTATCCACATAAGTATTTTAAATCTATATGTATATAGATATAGATATTAAACTTGTACAATTGGTAAGTTTCACTTAGTTATATTTTGCATTTACAGACAATAAACAATGGTATAAGCAATGTTTAATTACATTTTTAATAGGCTGTTAAATCAAAGTATATTTCTAAGGTGACTTAAATAGAAATTATATGGCATGTAATCATGTTATTTAGATTAAAATGCATATATAAAGGTTTGGGGGGGGGGGGTGTTCTGTTTTGAGACAGAAACCAATTATTTAAACCATAGTATGAATAGATATATTTTACAAAACATGGAACAATAGCATTTAATAAAATAATATTAAAATAAATATACCAACGTTTCAATAAGATAACATTTATTTGCCTTCGACTGGATGAGTTGAGGGCAATTGTTGTCTTGTTGAAATGTTGATATATTACATGGTTGTTACTGAAAAATGTTTTATAAAACATGTTTTGCCCATGAGAACATTCATTTCAACCTATATATATATATAAAATTAAAAGAACCAAATTTACTTCAATCAACTATGAATAAAATATTAACATATGATATACTGGATACCTTGAATATTGATACAATCTCTCCAATTCTCTCTCATTATGATAAGTTCAAAAACCTCTTAATAACAGCTGCCAGAGAATTCACCATTTGAAGATATTGAAAGCAATTCATTCGAGGTTAGAACAAAACCAGCAGTAATTCTTATAGCGAATTTTTGACTAGTAATAATCTGGAATTGCTGACAATTTTATAAAATCATAGGAAAATGCCAGAAGAGGAAGTGGAAAGAGACTGAAGAAACAAAACTTTACAAGATCTAGATTTTAAGACCTGATCATTTTCATGAAACTTTGATAGAGGTAAAAGTATCTTTCAAAAAATGACTACTGGTATGGCTAATGAGCTTGCCAATCTTATATATCAGACTTTTAGATTCAAAACTGAAAGAATGAGAAAGACAAAATTAAAACAATATTGAAAGTTTTTCTTTCCAAATATTCCAATAATACCAATCTGATAAAAATCTGTACATGTTCATGAACTTCACCTGCCCGTAGTTGTTTTAAACTAGGCAACGTTCCAGTAGCAAATGGCATACATAGAGTTAAGTGAGATTATTACTACAGAAACTATTCCAAAAATTTGGCATATAAACAAAACTATAGCAGTCTTAGATCCAATTAAATCTAGCAGTGATCCAAAACATAATGACCCAAAATGTGTTTTTTACAAGCTTTGATACAAGTATCAACGACAGTACAGGTCAATGGATGGTGCTGTTCCTACTCAAAAACACTTAAATATACCATTTCTGAGGCAGGCTTATAATGACCTGCAGTGTGTTCAGCTAATTTCTCGCAATTCACAATTAGTTTAAGTGCCCTGTTCTTACTTTCCGAATGGTCGCTATTGAGCCTTGTGTATCGTATAATTTGAGGGGGTGTATATTTGAAATGCAGTTCCTAAAATCATATTAACAAGAATTTTGCCAATAGTTGAAAATCATCTATCTATGATGCAACCTGATTTTAGATCAGAAGAAGCTGCTATGAACAAGTTTTATCTTTAACAATTCCTACTGAAAAAGATTTTCAAAATAAATTTAATTGGAGAGATCTTTATTTTTCCAATCTCAGATGATCATTCTGTTTAGACAACAGACTTCTGCTAAAAGTTTCTCAAATTCTTAAATGCAGAAAAACCATTACTTGATAAAATGTTCTATATAAGAAAAATTCAAATGACACTCATTGTAGATACAAAATTTTACAGAATAATCTTCTATATGGTTCAGTTCTCTGACTTTATTTAATATATTCATCAGTTATCTTCCCAAAACAAAATGCAGAAATTTCCTTTATGCTTATGATATTGCTTTGACTTCTGCTCAAGTTTTCATTGAAACAATAGAAATCATTTCATAATCTGAATATAACATTTTACAATAACACAATCAAACATAATTCTACTCTCGTGTTACTGAGGAATAATCATGGATCAAAAACTAATTTATTTTCCTCATTTAACTAAGGCTAGGTCACAATTAATTTCTAGGATAACTTCCTTAGAATAGTTAGCATTATTTGTGATTATGACAAATATTTTAAAAACAACTTCCTTAGCATTAGCATGGGAATATTGTGCCTCTGTTTGGAATAAAAGTTCCCACATTAAACTTCTAGATACCAAATTAAATATTATGATCAGAGATATTATTGACACGCTCATCTGTTCTTTTGCAATCACAGTGCTTTCGATTCTTTGTCAAAAAAGAAATTACTTGATAGAAAATGTATGAGAAGCTGTTAAGCAGATAGACTTGCCTTGCCAATAACTAAAGATATAATTTCACCACCTAACACTCATCTCAAATCAAGATTTTTTTTTAGATGTTCAAACAACAATCTACAATTAAAGAATTATAACATAAAATATGGAATTCTTATCATACTTCAAATAAATTTATTTTTTCCAGATCCAATAATAAAGCCATCTAGATTTGATATTACTACATACAATTAGTCTCATTAACAAATTCAGGACAATTCATAGTCTCTCACCTGCATCATAAATCAATGTATGAGCGACTAATCTATGTTGATGTGGGCAAACACAAATTGTGAATCATATAGTTAATGACTTCCAAATATATGACTAAGAGGTAGAATTGAAGGACTTAATAAACCTATTGGTGAATCTCTTTCCTGGTTCGAGAAAATGCTACATTTATTTCAGAGATGTTTGCCATGTTATTGATCATGTTAGCACATTTCTATAACAATTTAAATAAATAAATACAGTAAGATATATATATAAAAGAGAGAACCAGCATAGAGATGAGATTAAAAAGACTGTTCATATTGAAAACATAGATTTCTATAGTTAACAACATATTTTACAACAAAGTAGACATTTTGGATTGGTCATTGCTTATTCGCTGGTTATTCACAATTAACCTTCACACTGAATATCCTTCTATTATCTATAATTAAATCCTGTCACATGGCAAAGTTTAATATATGAGAGATATCCAAAATCAAATTCTACAATACACATATTTTTTTTTTTTTTTTGTCAGGACAAATATAAAGTAAGAATAAATAGCATTACTTTTTTTATGGAAAAATACTTAAATTAATAAATAAATAAAAATGTCACTTAAAATAAATGCAATATTAATTTATTAGGTAACTTTTTTGTTTTAATATTTTAGAAATATCTTAGACAAAAAAAATACTGAAAATTATTATAAATTCTTTCTCTTTTTTTTTTTTTTTTTTGCATATTACAGAAATTTATTCTATCTTGATAGAAAATTTTAAATTTAAAGATACTATCAAAATCTTTTGTAAATGTTGATAGAATAATTAAAACTTTTTAAAAATCAATAATGATTTTATAAACTTATCATCAATCTCTAATACTTTATTAAACTATAGTCAAGCAACTTTTAATAACATTATAAGATTGCTAAATATCATAACCTCTAATCATTATGAATCGATCTCCATATTTTAAGATGGTGCTCCAATTTGAACATTAAATACATTTTTAACTAACATATATTAAGGCTGTAACCTTAAGACTATGCGCCTAGATGCGACAGTAGGGATCTGTATAAATCTTAACACAAGATTAACAACTTTAAAAGACAAGAGCGACTACTCTTATCTTTGAACTACTTTTTAATTATATAGGCGAATCTAAAGCATTTTGATTTGAGAGCATGAAGCTATTAACTACTTCACTGAATAAGTCCACAATTTCTATATAAGCTAACGTACGAGAAATCTTTTGATTTACAGCGAGTCAGTGTGAAGCTCTTATAATTAGAAATAGACTTTAAGATTACAGCCTTAATATATATTACTTAGGTAATGAGTATGCGCTTAACAAATTATTAATTCCAACTTCAAATTGTCTTAAAAGATTTTTAATTATAAGAGCTTCACACCGACTCACTGTAAATTGAAAGATTTCGAGTGTGTTAGCTTGTATAGAAATTGTGGACTTAATCAGTGAAATAGTTAATAGCTTCATGATCTCAAATCAAAAGGCTTTAGATTCACCTATATAATAAAAAGTTGGTCGAAGATAAGAGTGGCCGCTCTTGTCTTTTAAAGTCGTTAATCTTGTGCTAAAGATTTGTAGAGGTTCCTACTATCGCATCTAGGCGCATGGTCTTAAGGTTACAGCCTTAATATATATTGCTTAGGTAATGAGTATGCGCTTAACAAATTATTAATTAAATACATTTTTAAAAATTAATTTTCTAAGTAAAAATTAAAGTCATCTGGAATATAGTGAGCTTGTGAAGATCTACCGTAAGTGCCCTATATGTATATATGTCAGTATTATCCAAATCTGGTTCAAAATATATAAGTACATAAATCTTAAAAAGAAGTTCACCATTAGTAAATTTGTTTTTACTGTTTTTGTATATAAATTAACATCTAAACACTTTTGATATAAGTGACAATTTTTCAAGGATATTTATCAAAAAAACAATCTTGAAATTGGAAGTTATGTCAAAAGTGTATTCAGATGATAATTCATTATATAAAAAACCAATTTCATTTTTCATCAGCAAAATTCCTTTCAGAATTTAATTACTTATATATTATTTTATTATTATATCATCACTCTAATTCATAGGTTGTAAAGTTGCTAATGAAGACATTACTTGGGGATTAAAGCCAGAGAGTGCTAAGAATCCCCTGATTACAGACAAGATTGTCATTGGATGATGATCTTTTTTTTAGATACTTATATCTACAGATCAATTTCAAGTGAAAGATTGCACAAATTGATAGAAGAATTGGCTAATATTAGATGAGACATTATTAGACTGTGTAAAACTAAAAGAAAAGGTGAATAGACAACTGATCTAAAAAATTGACATATTTTACTACAAAGGCACAAATATTGGAGACATAAGTAGAACGGGTTTCATTATGAATAAAAAATGAAGAACAATATTGTCAAGATTGATGATAAATAGGACAGACTGGCAAGATTAATTATTCAAATTAGTGGAAGATGACAATTGCAAATAATTCAGATTTATGTCCCAATAAGTTTGCATTGTGATGAAGAAGAAGAGGATTTTTATATCAATGTATAAATGCTTTTGATCGGGCCAAATGACATTTTAAAATTCTCATGGGAAACTTTAATACCAGAATTGATAAACAATTGAAAAACGAAAATACTGTGGATAAATTTGGTTATGGTGATAGAAATAAGAGAAAACAAAAAATTTGTGGAGTTTTCAGAAAAAGAAATACCATATATTAAAAATTCTTTCTTTGAAAAAAAATGCTTAACAGGTAAGGATATGGAAGAATCCAAATGAAGGTACAGTAGAATTGGATTGTTTTCACTAACAAAAAATAATAAATTTCAATTTTATAATGTCTTTCAATTAGTAAGATGTAAGACACATATCGAGGCAAAACTAGGAAGACAAAAATTATTAAGAAAAACAGTATTAAAAACTGATATTTCTAATCTTCAGAAACACTCCAATAAATTTGAATTTAAATTCGTAAATCATTTTAAAATGTTAATAGATTTTGAAGATGGTTCAAACATGAATGAAATCATTAAGAAGACAACTGATACCCAATTAAAACTGCAAGTGTAAAATAACGTCTTGATATTGGAAGTTATTTCAGCAATAAGAATTCTATAAAGAAATATATAACAGTAAAGAACAAGAAAACAAAGTATACCTTACAGTTATTGCATTTTCTAAATTGCTTAACATTTTAAATGAAGAAATGAGACAAAGAATTATATCTATGAACAAGGAAAAAACTCCAGAGAATGATGGAATTATAATTGATATCTTAAAAGAAAAAGATGAAGAAATAAAAAAAATTGTTGGCAAAGTAATTATATAAAAAATGACTAAATATAAGATGTAGCAGATGATTGTAAGAATGCTGATAAATGATAAAGAAGACATTAGAAATTATAGATTTATCTGTTCTATAAAAAAATCTTTACCAACATAATTACTATTTGTCTTCAATGAATCTTGAAGTCAAATCAACCAAAAGAATATGCTGGATTTAAAAATAGTTTAAGCATAATGAATTACATTCAAATATTGAGAAAGTTATAGAAAGGCCTAATAAATAAAAACTGCCATTATATTTTGGATTTCTAGACTATAAAAGGCATTTGATTTTATAAGTATTCTTACAGATATAGACTCAGTATATAGTTATACTATGAATAAATATTTATCAAAATACGACAACAATGGTTAGATTACGTGGTGATACTAAGATTAACATTGAGAAGGATATACAGGGTGAATCTTTATCTTCAAAGCTTTTTACAAAAGTTTTATATGGTGAATTAAAATAAGACTAAGAGAATCAAAGTAAATAAAGATTATTTAAGACATCTAGATTCTGCACATACTGTGATTGTTTTCAAATAATGTTTCAGAACTTCAATAAATGTTGCAAAAGTTATCAGATGAAAGTATGAAAATATGAGTAAAGATAAATGCTAAAAAGACAAGTAATGTTCAATGGATTTCCTCACAAGAAGAAAATAAAAATTGATAATCATGAATTAAAAGAACGACTACAAATATCCTGATGAATTAAACTTGGATAAAATGCTTTTGATAGAAATAATTTAATATTTGAAAAAAATACCTGGGTTTTTGAAAAGGAAAGTTTTTTTTAATAGATGTGCTTTACCAATTCTTCCTCGTGGATCTGAGACTTGGACACTTAATAGAAAAATAATATACAAACCTCAAACCATTCAACAAAATTTGGAGATATGTCTGCTAACACTGACAAAAAATCAAAAACAAAATAAATGAGTGACAGAACAAATAAATATCACTGACATCATTAAAAAAATTAAAAGACTGAAAAGGAGCTGAGCAAAATATATTGCTACAAGAGATGATAATGGACAGTTCAAGTTTTAAATTGAATCTCTGATGTGTTATAAGATGAGAGGGATTGGAGAAATTGAACTAAAACTTGGAGAAATCTTCATCTGCAATCGATCAATAATAGTTAAATGATGATGAATGAAACATTTATTCATTTCATAACTCAATCACAGATATTGAAAAAAAATATGCCACTGGTTTTTAAGGTGCCTTTCAATTAATAGTTTTTCAATATTATTATTAACATTTCTAGGAAACAACATTGTTATAATCTAGACAAAAAAAAAACATGGTGTAATATATTATATGTACAGTTGAGTATAGATAATCTAGCATTTTTAGTCCTTCAACTTTTCCTGGATTAATATTTTTTTCTGGATTTTAAAAAACTCATTAGCAATATTTTTACACTAAATCTCGAATTTCCTTCAGTATACACCTCATGTCTTTAAAATTCTACAGACTGGTATAAACATAACAAACATTAAATGTAAATCTTAATAATAACAAAAATATTCTATATACCATATTAGAAATTTATTTTTATATTTATATATCTTAGAGATAAAATTTTATTTTGACACAATTTTTTTAAAACTAATCCTTTCTTGCAGTAATGATTCTATTAATATCATTTATTGTTAAGATCGCAAAGCACATGTGCATTAGCTTAAAAAGCTGATTATTAGTTTATTACAATTCAAAACCATCGCGCTATATAAAATAAATATCTCATTTACATTAGTTTAATTTCATTTAAGAATGACATATCATAAATTCTAGTACATTTTGCAAGCGTCATTCATTCAGACATAGTAAAAGTAATTTAAAGTGATTGTTTAATATCTTCATGCTCTCATTTCCAGTACTTAAGATTTGCCCATACTTAAGCGTTTGGGTTGAAAGAATAGGTGGATTCATTCTATTCTTTCACAAAGACTTTATCTTATATTGCAAAATGAGAGTATTCATTTATTGTTAAGATCCCAAAGCGCATGTACATTAGCTTAAAAAGATGATTATTAGTTTAATATCATTTATGTAAATATTAGTCTTTACATTGTTTCTCTTTTTTATGTCTTTTCAAGCACTATATAATAAAACTTGGATAAGTTGGGCTTTTAACTGACTGGGATATTTCACCATGACTCTACTCCCTATTTAAGCTTTATAAACTAATAAATTCTAGATGATAGTGCTTAATAAATCATGTTAGAACATGTTAATATTTTACTGGTAATATTTAACTCTCAAGTCTGCCATTCTACAACTATGTTAATGTGCACAGATGGTTACAATAATTTATAGTAAAGATCATGAATAAGTCAGAAAAAGTTTGAGTTCATTCACCAACTATCAGTATAATAAACTAAAGGCAATACTAATACTGTATATTTTGAACTTTGCAATGACTAAATAAAACCTTAATGTACTGTTGGCTGCCAAAACTGTCAAAAGCAATTTTTATATTCATAACAAGAAGAAAAATGAAAGACAAAATTCTACATCTATTTCAAAATGCACTCAAGTGAATTCTATCAGATTTTCTATTCATCAGAGTCTACATTATTAATAAGCAGGCCTCTTCAATTTTACACTTTCTTCATTATGTTTGATTTAAATCAATTATATTTCTTTAGCATTAAAACCATGACCAAGTACTCTTCAATGTTCCTGATGATACTATATTTGTATTTTTATATTGGACTATTTCCATCATCTAATATGTGTATTGAATGTCTTTAGAAAAATTTAACTTTATTTACATTTTCCAATTTCATTCTACTGTTAATAATAGCACATCAAAGAGGTTAGTATATGCACAATGTTTTCTCCCCTCTTCTTCAGGTGTTGCTGGCCTGACCAGTGACAGTACTAGCATGGGATTCGAACCTGGATCCCTTAGACTCTTGATTATTGAATTTTAAGGTAACGAGAATCTAAAGCAGTGGTCTTCAACCTTTTCACACCTGCGGACCGGTAAAAATAAGGATAAGGTTCCGCGGACCAGCAAAAATAAGCATAAGATTTCGCAGACCAGCAGAAGTCTATAAATAAATTTTCTTAAAGATAAGCATAATTGTTATAACTGATCAAAACAACAATGTTAAATATATAAGATAAAGTTTTATATATATATGGAGTTTATATAATAAAAAGCTTTTTTTTTAATTTTTTAGAAAAGTAATAAAAAAATCAATTCTATCCCCCCCCCCCCCATAAATATCTGTGATAACTAGAAAAACAAATTAATTTATGAATGATTGATTAGATTTTGTTTTCGTTCTGTTTTTTTTTTTTAATTGGGTAAAAATGAGATGAAAAAATAAATAAAAATTGGCTATATTAATTAAAAGTTTAAACTCTTATTATTTATAATTACAAACTATTTACTGCCTATCTAGCAAGCGGACCTGCAGAAAAGTTTCGCGGCCCAGCACCGGGCCGCAGACCAAGGGTTGAAGAACACTGATCTAAAGGATATAGGTTCAAATCCCATGCTAGTACTGTCACTTGGTCAGGCCAGCAACACCTGAAGAAGAGGGGAGAATAATACCTCTCAAAACTTTGTGCATATCCTAACCTGTTTGATGTGCTATTACTAACAGTTGAGTGTATTTCGAATATTTAAATAATGTTAAATTTTTCTAAAGACATTCAATACGCATATTAGATGATGGAAATAGTCCAATATAAAAATACAACTAGAACACCATTATCACAAACCTTCAGGAAAACACAATGATGATTAAGATTTGCTTTCGATTCACCATAGTAGATTGAAGAGCAGTTTGGTTTCTGATATTAATTTTTTTGAATATACAGTATTAATATTGCTTTTAATTTATATAACTTTAGTGATTGAGTTATCATAGTCATCTATCAATAAACTTTTATAATCATTCTATAAATCTCTTATTTTATCTCTGTTAATAAGATATAGTTGTTATTAATAACAAATAATTTCTAAATTTAGTCATGCTGCTAAGATAAAAAAAAATCTAAAAATCAGTAAATTTCATGTTTACATTTTCAACCAAAGTATGTTTTTCTTTTAATCTGTATTTTTCATATATATAATAATAAGTAATTCAAATTTTTTCTTATATTTTTCTAGTGATAATAATAAATGTATATAAACATTAAAAAAAATTCACATATTTATAACTAAATAAAGTATTCAAGTTAAAAAGCATACTGACAAATCAGTTAACAGCTGGTCTCTATCCAAATAGAGATTACTTTGGTTTAAAGAAATATATTTTATTTACATTCTTTAAATATAAATTTTTGTACAGACATAAAGCAGAACTTGTTTGAACATTCTTCTCAAATGATATACAATTAGACATTTTGTAAAGATGTTTTAGTAAAGAATATAAAAGTTATCTAAGCATATATATACATACGCTTACATATACATATATGTAGTGTATGCATACTACAATTCATAGAATATAGATAGGCTGACCATAATAAAAGAAAAGCTACTCAGAGCTTTATACAGACACATCTACTGAAACATAAACAATGAACTTTATAGAATAAATGTCACCTCAACCAGTGGAAAGCGCATATCATATTACAATCTTTATTTTGTTTTTGTTTATAAAGTCATAGCATCAATACTCACCTGGCCAATTAACTTATATTTTAATAATAGTTAGGTACCCATTTAAATAATCAATATTGGATGTCTAACTGAGTTGACTATGAGCAATTACCTGGAAAAAAAAATCTATTTATGAATAAAAAAAACTTCCAAGGTTCAGCTTATAGCTTGGACTTGAACCTAGATTGAGGACAAGATTCTCAGAAATATTCTTTTTTCAAAAAAAAATAAACAAAATTCAAAATTTAGTTTTATTTTTTGCCAAATCTGAAAAATGTGTTCTGAAATAACCACTAAAAAAAAAAAAATTAATACAGTACTGTATCCAATAATAATATGTTGCACAGAAGTAGATAATAAACAATTTATCTATATATATATATGTGATTTAAGGGTACAGTTTTTAGTTTACCTAAATATGTTTTACTTATTAAACTTTATTTCAAAGATATGAGAAAAAAAATCCAATGGCAATTATATACTTAGAAAATTTTTTTTTCATTTTTAAAAAGTTGAATCTTCATTAATCAAATCAGAATGACATAATTAAGCAATACCCCTCCCTCAATTATTGCTTTGCTAATATTACATTCTTTATTCAAATGGAGATGAATGATGCATAAGTTTTCAATACCTTATGGTTCAATTTATATCCACAACCAACATATTTGATCTAATAAAAGTTTTCTGTTTCAAATGATATCTTTCCAATCACTTAATCCCAGTATGTTGTTTTTATTAAATCATTTATCATGTCTATATCTTTTTAGTAATTTATCCTTACCGACGCTCCAGAATCTGAGAAAAGTTGCTCAATTTTATTGAACCGAAACTTCAATAGAAAATACCAGGAATAGTTTTAAATGAGATAGAACAACTTCTTAAACTGTATAAAACAGCAAATCAGCAGTGATTAACCATACATTTCTTACAGCGTGATTGTTTCATTTACTTGCTATCAATCTCTATGTAATATATGGATATGGAATTAACTGAAAAACTTAATTTATCTGGACCCTATTCTTCATTTAGCAATCTGGAAAGCAAAGCATTTGAGACAAATTAATGCACATTATTTGTTTTCTACTACAAAAAACATGTGAGTGAAACTTGGAGTAAAAAAACAAGTGTAACATTTTATACACCAAAAATAAATAGTTATTCTGATTTTCCTTCTAGCATATTAAATGTGTGTCAATAATTCAGCTTGGCATGAGGTATAAGCCAACTTTACAGCATTACATTACAGGATAATCAAGACATTGGATAAAGAATATCAAAGAATTGATCCGTTAATAATAAGTGCAGAAGCCATTTCCTTGTAATATTCTTAGAAATTCTATTCTTATCACTTTAAGTATAATAATTCCCTGCTTTTTTCTTTTTCTGAATAATACATTTATCTATCTGATTATGTTTTCCCCAAATTTTGAAAACTCTTTCAATGTATAAAATCTACTCGTCTACAGGTACTGCTTTAACTTAATCAATTACATTTTTGTTCCATTATCTTACCTGCCATTATATCAAAATGCTAACTTTCTTGCTAACAGATTTATTTTCAGCAGAATATTTTTAATGAATTTGTTTTTTAAATACCTTTTTTTATTATATCTTATTTCAAAATAAAAAAAGATAAATATAAATAGCTTTCAACAAGATATAAAGATTAATCTTTTTATAAATATCACCTGGTGACCAGTATGAAATTTACTTTATTAAAAAATGTGCATTATTTAAATATAACATTCTCTAGAAAAAAATGTAGGATATATGCCCAATTAAAGGAAGAATAAGAGTATCTATGTAAACTCTCCATCACTTCACTAACATTAAAAAAAAAAGGGTAATATTCAGTGATAGCTCTATAGGCATTCTCAGAAAGTAATGTATCTTTCTGATCAGTTCAATGAAACTCTATATATATAATTTTATAGTAAAATAATTAATTGCCTTGAGTGGTTTATAATCATGGTAAAATTGTGGACTCTGTAGCTCAAAATTCATGGATCATGGTTTCAATTTTGTCATTTCTGATATTCAAATTTCTTATAAACTACCAAACAATAAACCTTTTGATTAATTTTTTTTAAGTTTATTTTCCAAAATAAAAATATTAAAAAAAAAAGAATCATAAATAAAAATATTAATTATTGGTCAACAATTCTTCAAAGTGCAATAGCACCTTTCTGTAATAGTTGCCTAGTAAATGACAACTCACTATATGTGCACAGCTTTAAAATGATGTCATTATTATGGCAGATTTTTTTTTTTTTGTCAACATACATTCAATATCAACAATATACACCCAGCACTAGTTTCCTTTCAAAATGATCTTCTATTTGGCTACTTACACTAATTATATGTTCTGACATCTAGAAATCTTCCAAATTTTATAAAACTATATGTCATATACTGTATACAAGATATTTTTATGTTAATTAAATGGAAACTACATCTTAAAAAAAAAGTCATAAATATTTTATAGTTAATGATAAAAATGTAATCATCTTCATTACATCATGCAACAAATATATTTATTTTAAATAATAATCAATTACATTCATATAATAATTAGTTTTTAAACTTATAAATATACAATTCCTAAAAAATAAATATTAAAATTATTTTTTATTTTTCTGGAATAACAATTACATTACTATCTAAAAGCAAGTTAATGGTGAGTTGGATATAAAGCTTTACATCGTATACTATATTAATTTTTATATTTATATTTGTCTGACACTGTAAGTAAAAAATTACATACTTTAAGTTATAGATTTAAGGCACAATTAAAGTCTAATTTACTTAGCAATGGAGATCTGTCTCTAACCACCCTTCTTGTGACGAACTCCATAATAAGTTTATATATCTTTACTCCACTTATTTATTTTGAAATTCTCTAAAAATTGATATATGTTTTACCAATAAACCAATAAGCTAATGCTAATGCACATGCGCTTTGTAGATGTCACTATATAATAGAATACTCCCACTTTTTCAAACACAAGATAAAGTCTTTGGGAAAAGATAGAATGAATCCATCTATCTTTTCAACCCAAACGTATATGTATGGGCAAATCTTAAGTGTTTGAAAATGAGAGCGTGAAGTTGTTAATTGATCACTTTAAATTACTTTTTTACTGTGAATGAATGATGCCTATGAAATTTGCCATACATATATGTTTGGGTCGAAAAGATAGATGGATTCATTCTATCTTTTCCCAAAGACTTTACCTTGTGTTTGAAAAAGTGGGAGTATTCATTTATATAGTGACAACTAGAAAGCGCATGTGCATTAGCTTATTGGTATTACAGTTTATAAAAACATCGCGCTATATAAAATAAATGTCTTGTTTATATATGTTGTAATAAAAGAAATGGAAGATATCATTTTTTAAATTTCTGAATCATTTTATAAAATATGTAAAAAAACCTTTATGTAAAATGATTGGCTCTAAAAAAAGTATAACGTCATTTTTGTTCTTAAAAAGAAAGTGTTTTTCTCCTTCTAACAATTTTCTTAATTGCTATATTTTTTTAAATATACTTAAACTCCTACACCATATTATTTGTGCAACACGTGAATAAAAATATTTGAAAAAAGACAACCCCCAAGATATAAATTTCATGCTGAAACAGCACTCTTCAGTTGGCTCAAATCACAATTTCTCCCATATCATCATTTGTTCAGTATTTATCAAAGCCACATTATTAAACTTTGATTTACAAATATCAAATTTTCTTACAACTTTGACATCAATCATTTTAGATAAATGCGTTAATAATTATTTATTAAAACAGATTATCCTTAACCAGATATAAACTTTAAACCTCTAATTTAATGAAGTGTTTATTGTCAAAGTTATGAATGCAGACCTTTGTAAATCAAAATGTAATAATTACTTAATTAATATATTGTATTTATTATTGGTTCAACATTTGAACAAATTATTATTATTATTATTTTTTCGTTTTTGGTTTTGTGTGTGTATGCATGCTAGTTTTTACAATATTTGAAAATTAATATGTCAAGAAATACTCTGATTTAATACAGATAACTAAATCATGTTTTACAATTAATTTTTTCAAGGAATGTATTAAATATTAGCTATTTCATCAACTTACTGTTAATAAATATTTAATACTGTAGTCAGATATCTTTTTCATCCACGATTAAGTAGGCATACATACTTTTATAAAAAATCTCTGTTTCACCTTCTTTAATAATTCTTCATAAGAACAATATCCATTTTTTCCCTTAGTATTGTTATCTTTTCCCTATGATTTTTTTACCTTATTAACATCTGTATTAAGCAGGAACAATGCAGGAAAAGATTGTCTCCTTCAATCATAAAATATTATAGGGTCAGTTGCTTCTCAAGATGAACAATGTTCATCACCAAAAAACAAAAATAGACTGAATTCTTCCTTCCTACTCCTTTACTGTCAGAAATCAAAAACGTTTGCACCTCAACAATTTTTTTGAAGATGTAAGGACTCAGAACTCTAGGATCATTCATCAAATGATCCAAAAGTAAAAATATTCAAGACAAAGTTGCAAAGATATATTTTTAAACAATGTTTAAGATAAGGCATTTTCAGAAAAAAAAAGAAAATTGAATGATGAAGAAGCAGTACGAGAAAAGTTTGGGGTCTTGAAACAATAGTATTGGTGAGATTTTTAAGAATACTGCAGCACAGAAAAAAAAAAAAAGAAAGATAAGCTAACCTGAATTTTCATTTGAAATAAGTGACCAGTTTAATTAAACTGGTTTTATTTTGGTCAATCTGCTTCATTATACATACCAATAACAATGTGAAAATTTACAGGGAAAAGATTGAATAACTAAAAAAATGATGGACTCAATTAGTGCAACAATAAAAATATCATTAAGAAGAATAAAATTCAAATAGATTATAATGAAGAAATGTTTTGTAATACGGTCACTGCAGCCTACTTCTTGACAGAACTTAATCTAATCTATATTGCATTAATCATATACTATTTAGCAAACAAACACTTCTATTTTTATTTGAAAAAAATAAATTGGAAGAAGAGAAAGAAAAAAAAAGATGGAATAATTTAGTTTCTTTAAAAAAGATTTTAATAGATCAAGACTTTTAATAAGGACTTTGTGGTATTATGGTTCACACATCTGTTATCATGGCCATAATCTAGTATTCATATCTGAAACAGGTGAAATCTTAAATTTTTTTCCCAAAATCACAAGTAACCTTATGACTTTTCTTTCAGTTAGTCGGCCCTAAAAATATAGATAAATAAATGTGTACTTAATACTTTATCGGATAGAGATAAAGATCACAGATTGATTTGAGTCAATCAGCTGAGTGATTATGTGAAGACTGTAAAACAAAAAATGTGATTATAATATATTGTGACTTTCACTGTTGAGGGAAGGTATTATATTCCTATAGGTGTGGGCCCAGTGTTTCCTTTATCTCAAGTTTTTGTGGATATCTTTATAATAGATTTGTAAATAAAATGAAAACTGTAGATAATCTTGTTTTTTGTAGTTTTATCAATACCTTTCTCATTTCAGATCCATTATATGGAAAATATCCACCAGCACAGAAACTCACATCACCTTTCTCATTATGCATATCTTTTATAAACAACTTTCACTCTTCTACAGGTATCAAATACCTGAAGCTCAATATTTTTCATCACAGAATTTCATGCATGATAGAACTAGTTTCTATCCATGTTTAAAAACCTTGTGGAAGAGTGCAGGTGGATAGTTACAATATGATGGAGTTCAGATGAAAAAGATACCGATTAAAAAAAAAAATTGAAAAATGTATATCTACAGTGCAATGATTGTTCATCTTTCCAAAAGTATTAAAAGTCATTTGAAACCAGTCAGTGTCTTACATGAGGTTGTTGGATGAAAATTACTGAGTTGACCAACAGCGGCATGGAGATTTAGGTACTTAATACTTCTGGCTCACCTGAAGAATAAATGTTGTTCATGAAATGCATATACAGAGAAAGAGTGGTCTGAGTTTCTACATTGTTGGATGACTACTATACTGAAGTTGAGATGAAAGAAGTACTGATAAAAACTAATAATTTAAAAACAGATAATCTCATTAACATATTTTAAGTGATCTGTTAAAAAATTTTGCTAACTTCATAATCTCTTGAGAAAGACAACTAACAACATCACATTACTCAAGTTGACAGTAGATGCCTCTAACATAAAGATAACTGTTCTTGGAGAAAGGCCACTATGATCAAACTATTAAAAAAAAAAAGCAATTATTGACAATAACAGCTTGTTTTTGCTTTCCCCTAAAACTTTTAATTATGGACTGTTAAATTTATTTTTTATCAATTTAATAAAATGATCTATTTGAATCAAAAGAACACAAACACCCAATGCAAGTAATTAGTTCACTTAAGTCACCAATTTCATGAAAATTTCTTTATTGGTGAGACCGACATCTATAAACAAATGAGTTCATATTTTTTAACATAATAAATATGGTTATAATTTATTATTTCCAATTTGAATTAGCCACTTCATATTGTTAACAAGTTTGGAAAATATTAACAGCCACTGCAGATTTAAATTAATCAGCTTTTACACAACACATTATCCGATTCTCTCCACCTCCTCTCTCCTCCCTCCCTCCTCCTCCCCCTTACTCCCTCCCCCTCACCCCTCCCTTCCTCCCACCCTCTCCCCTCCCTTCCTCCCATCCTCTCTCTCTATATATATATAAATAAAATACTAAAAAAAAGATTGGAATAAAATTTAAAAAAATATTCATCTTCAAAAGTGATAGAAACTGTGATCCATAGACTTCGAGCACTAGAGTTTGCCGCTTTACAATTCACTAAACCGAGCAGAATCAGCAATAAAATGTATACATGTATATCTAGGCAATTCTTTACTTATCCTCCCATATGTAAAAAAATATTTGAAACTTTATTGCACCTACACACTCCATCATCACCACCACCATCTGTCAATTCAATGATGAACAACAGTGTGATAAACTGCATCCAGACTGTTTTTTCTACATTATCTGTACTGCTTCCAATATTATCAATCCTGTCTATTCCATAATGTTATCCATTCATGATAGTCTTGGCCGTCCTCTTTCTCTTGATTCATTCACCATTCCAATCATGATATCCCTTTTAACTGTATTAGTCTGACTTGCCGTGTGTCTAAAATATAATTTTCATAGTTTTACAATGTCCAAACTTTATCTTTTTGTAGTTACTTTATGCCACCTACACTTCTTTTCAAAAGCGTCAATTTTTGTTCTCCCTTGTTACTTCAATGTCTATGTCTCACATCTAAATACTGCAATGAACCATAGCAAAGCTTTCAATAATATACACTTGACCACATACTTATGCCTGTTTTTCCAAGTAGACAGTTTGTAAATGCCTTGAATTCTAACAGTAATCGTGCATTTATCTCTGTATGTCATTCTCCATCTTGGAACTATTCTGAAACCCAAATAGACATATTTCTTACCCAACTTCAAACAGTAAATTTTTTTAAGTATATCACAAATCAGTAAAGCTCTACTGATCTCATTTTACCATTGATAATGTAAACCTAAATATTCTATTTCTCAAACCAATATCAAATTTTCACAAAATATTCTAAATACATCTTTCACTCAGAATTGAATAATAATTTATCATTCAATAGCAACAGATTCACATTCATTTTTTTTTTTATTATATTCTTCAAACTTGAATAATAATTTGGCCTAGATCTATGGTAAAAATGAAAAAAGAATACTGTACTTTCAATCATTCAACTATTCAAAGGTGAAGAAGTCAACTCAACAATAACCATTAGCAGCAGAAGAAATTTTATCAATCATGAAATTGGAGCTTACAGAGCATCCATTATCTTAAAAATATTATTTTTAAAAAAATTGAGAACATAATTATTCAAAAAGATGCACTTAATATATCCCAAAAATAAAGATTAATAATTTTTTTCCCAACCTATGCAAAAAATTGTGTGAGACTATTTAACAACACAAGCATGGAACTACCAAGGTTGGTAAAAACACATAGGAACTATTCATGCAGGAAAATATGATTAGAAGAAATGTTCTAATATCAAGACAATGCATGTATAAATAATAATTAAATCTCCTATTTGGAATATAGTCACCAATCCCTTGAAAAAAAATTAACAACGCTGCTATTGAAATGTCAGAAAACAATTTTGGATATTATGCATCTCCATAATAGCAATCAGATCCTTTTTCATAATTATTTATTTACTGATCTAAATTTATATATAGAAAAACCTGAAAGACATTTAAGCCTTGTTTAGCTAAGAAAATATTTATGGTGGCATATTTATATTAGTTATGTACTAAATATAGTTCTCACACAACAAACTAAACTATCTTTCCCAAATTTTCTCCATAAATAATTATACTTACTCTACTTCTTAGAATCATTTAATAAATTACTTTCCTTTCTCTTCATAATCTTCTGCAACATATCTCTCATAATTGTATTGCCTGCAAGAACATGGCCAATATAATTCCTCTTTCTCTGCATAATTTCCTCAATAAATAATTATTTTTTATTTAATCTTTATAAAACTTCTACATTGTTAATCTTAGTTTCCAATATTTTTTCAGTCTATTACAAACTCACAACACTATGACTTCTAATTTCTTATCATCATTTTTGATAATTGTCTGTGCCTCTGCTCATTTAAGTTTACGATTTCAAACAAAAATTTATCAAATGCCAGTCTTGAATCTAATTTTAACAGAAAGCAAAATGATTTTCTATAATTAAAAGCCTGTTTAACCATCAAAATTTTCAATCCGATTTTTTTTTTTACCATTATTTCCAATCATCAATTACTCAAACAATTACTCAAATATTTAAATTCATTAACCTGCTGATTATCCAATGCTTACTGAAAATGTTTTCATCTTTATTTTCATTACTTTCAATTTAGTATTATTCATTTTCAAATAAAATCTTCTTAGAGTTATATCAATTCTACATAAAATGTACTTAAGGTGAATCTCATTATAAATATATATATATTAATTAAAAGATTTTCACAGATTTAATAAATGTAAACATTGAAAATGCAACAAAAATTGCTGTATATTTGCCTAGATAAATACCATTTAGAATGTAATTAAGCAAACAACAAATTAAAACTGTCAATTATAAACAAAAATGATGCCATCTAGTAATAGTATTTTTGTCCAATTAAAAGTGAACCTGATTTTGGCCTAAAACTTTGCATTATTTTAAAAGTTAAAACTCTGACAAATATACTTCATATATATAAACAAATTTTTCATGTGAAGAGTTACATATATTAATTAGAAGATTTTCACATATTTTATAGTTGCAGTAATCTACACAATTCCACTTTTAGTTTATAGATAAATCAAACAAAAAACATGATTATTAGATGATGAGATTTCAGTTTGTAATTACTAGTTTTAATTAGTTACTTATCCAATTATATCACAGCTGAAATTTATATAGATAAATTTATAAATATCTTCATTAGACTTTCAATGTTTACAAATATATATATATAGAAAGATTTTAAAAAAAATTTTTCTAGTAATAAAATTCATGCCCCATGGTCTATCTTTACAGGCTCATAAGTAAACCATTACTGCATGATATAATCAAATCCTGTCAACTTACTCAATAATAATCTCAGCTTTTGATTAGGATTTAGAATTTAGTTTCAAACTGCATCATCCATTAATTTGTATAAGACGGTATTATACAAAAGTGTTGCTGAAAAAATTTTACATTTATGATATAAAATTTTAAACTAAATTTCATAAATTTAAATTTTTTCTTATTATAAAATTTAAAAAAAAAACTATTTCCTACCTGTTGTCCCACAGTAAAAGATTGGTAAGGAAATTGCATTAAAAATGATGCAGCCATTTTATCAGAATCATATGGATCCATAGTAGTGCTAAAAGAATAAAATGACCAACTTATAAATTTAATTAAAAATAAAATAAAATTTGAACGAAGTTTAATTTATTATAAATAAATAAAAAAAATCAAAGCATATATTAAATATTATAGTTTAAATTAAAATCTTATTTAAAATCTAAAATAATTTTTTGAAAAATACTTTCATGTAAAAAAAAAACTTTAATATAGTACACAAAAAAATTTTAATATTTTTGTTAACTTTTACACTTTAAAAAACAATAAAATAATTACAAATTATACAGTTAATATTTTTATTTTAATAAAGTTCAAATAGAATTACAAATTAAGTTTAGTTATCTCATTAATTAATAAAAAATTTATTTACTTCAAATAACTATTATGGTGGTAATAAAAATCGTTTAATAATTAAAATGGTACATGTATATTAATATTTTCAATCAAATTTCTTATGCAGAAGATAGTAAAAAATGTTAACTAAATATTAATTAAAAGAAACAGTTTGTTAAAAACTCTATTTATCTCAATCATTGACTAACTTTAAATAGTGGGACACTAAGGGGGTAGAAATAAATGGGAGATTATTTAAAACATCCAGATTTTGAAGATAATGCTTTAGAGCTTCAGGAAATATTGCAAGAATTATTAAATGAAGGAAAAAAAGTAGAACTAAAAATAAATACCTAAAAATACTAAAATAATGTTCAGTGGATTTTTTCAGAAGAAAATAAAGATTGATAATGATAAATTAAAAAGATTTAGTATGTACAAATACCTCATACAGATTATTAATATAGATGAAAATATAATGGATAAAACTGATCATAGAAATAAACTGGGAAGGAATGCCTTTTGTAGAAATAACATTAAAAAACAAAATGCGTGTGTTTGAAAAGGAAGATTTTTTATGGATGAATTTCACTAGTTCTTACTTATGGATCTGACAGAAATGGAAAAAAATCTTTAAATCACTCAATAAAATATAGAGAAATATATGCTGTGAGTAACAAGAAGAGATTAAAAGTGAAATACATGGGTGGAGGAACAAACAATTATCACTAACATCATTGAATGAATTACAGGAGTAAAGCTGAGCTGCGCTAAACATATTACTGAAAAATATGATAATATAAGAACAGTTGAAGTCTTAAACTGAATCCCAAGATACCATAAAAGACTAGAAAAACCATATGTGATATGCATGGAAGAAATAAGAAAATAAAGATAAATCTATCTTACAAGTCTCATCTTATCTTGATTGATTTGATCTTTATAAGATAAAATAATATCTCCTTGATTAATTAATTAATTTTGACATTATTACAAAATAATATCATCAATCACATAAAAATTTAACAAATTTTATAATTATTTTTTTATTAAAAATTCAAGATAATTAATTTCAATTTTAGTTTAAACAATTCCATAGAGTGCAGCACTTAGTATGTGGAAGTGAAAAGAAAAGTGGAGTGCAGAGAGATAGATTTAAACAGATTTGGAAAAATTGGGAAAAATATTGCTAACATTTGGAAAGTGATTTGATACACTATTTTAAATGTAAAAAAAAAAAACAAGAATTTGAGTGTGTGTGTGTGTTTACTGCAAGGAGGTTTTAAAACTAAGTCATACGTAAAAATTAATTGGTTTTTAGTAAGTTTACTATTAAAGAATTTTTCAATTTAAAAAAGTTATTTGAGAAAGAGGATAACATTTGAGGGGTAAGGTTAGGAAGTACATGTTTATCGATCACCATTTAAAAAAAAAAAAAAAGGTTTTTCCTTTTATATAAGGAGGTTTGAAGAGTAGTAGAAAAATCATAAATTTAAACAGAGATATGGATAGCATCTCACAATGTATATACAATGGTCAGAAAAAAAGTAGGCATGCTGTGGTAGAGTGAACCGTATATAATAAGGTTTTTTTATTTCAAATGCTTAAATAAGACTAAGAAGGATGTAACAAGTGTATGGTTATGTATAACTAATGATAAAAGAAGTGAAAAAATGTTTTCTAAGTGTAAATCTTTTAAAGAAAAAGTCAGAATAAATGGAGGAAAATGTAGATAAAACAGATAGAATAGAGTATGTATTTAGTGGAGTGACAAGAGATATGGATGACAAAATAAGTAGTGCAATGAAGATAGTTAGCCAAAGAATAAGTAAGATAGACAAAGAGTCAAAGAATGTACAAGTAAAATTAAAATAGGCTAGAGATGAAATATGAACAGATCACGGAATTGATGATTAGAAACGATAAGGAAGACCTAGATAAGGAAGTCCAGAAGATGGGGAAAATGTTACTGATAAAGTAGGGAAAGTAAACTATGAGACAGTATTGATAGGAGACTTGCTAATTAGAGGATGTGGAGATGTAATTGCAAGTGTAACGATATATAAATATGTCGTTACATTAATTTAAAATAAAAACTTAATAAAAGTTCGCAAATAAAAGTAAAAAACTAAACGCTAAAATTAAAATATTGTTAAACGTATATATTCGCACAGATGCTAAACTTTAAAAATATTTTTTTCATAAACAAAAAAAAAAAAAAGTATTTGAACGTATTTTTTTTAATAAAAAAATACAAGGTTGAAATATAAAAATATTTTAATAAAAAAATAATGTAAGTTAAAGTAAAAACAGGTATTAATTAATTCCTGTAATCTGTAAATGGAAATGATGTTTATTAATTATCTAAAAGCTGTGTAATTAAAAAGTCAGATGAAAAGTTAGATAAGAGAAGAAAGAAATTTTAGCTTGACCAATGGAAGCACTAAGCCTTGGCTCGGACCCTAACGAAAGTGATAGACTAGTGACGTTTTGTTCATTGAATCCTTGTGGATAATATAAAAAGGGAAATACAGTTTTTTTCAGACAGTTCCAGCATTGTGTGTTTGAGAGATGTGGTATGACGCACATACCACACTCTCTATAAAAAAAAAAAATGAAAAGACTGTGATACCTTGAACCAGCTATTGCCATCTCCAGAACATTACCTTCCAATGGAGGCGTCGCGGGAATTGAAAGCAGAGGCCTGGACTCTTATACCATAAGCTATATAAAATGAACAATTATTAAAATCAATCAAGAACTTTCGTCAAGTTTTACAAATTGATAAACAAGCCAATAGAAATGTTAAAACGGACTCTTATCTGACTTTTGTAAGTTTTAAATCAAATTAATAATGTTTAATTTTATATGTTTTCCGATTGATAAACATCATTTCAAAAATTTTTTTTTTCTTATTGTAAAGATTAGTTAAATGTATGAAATTTAAGTTGTTTATAGACGCTTGCATGGATTCGTTTGCGGTTAATTATATTTTGGTTTTCATATTTGATCAAAATATATAGACATTCGATAAATAATGATACCTTACGGTGAGTATCTAAAATGTATTTATTCGGATGTCTTTTAAGTTATTGGTGACAACGCAAGTATCTTATGGTGAATACTATTGGGTTACTTATAAGTTTCCCTCTGCGATTGTCGGTATCAATAATTTTGTATTTTGATCGTTTATGTTTATTTTGAAATGTTTTTGACCGTGGAATCTATGTAATCGATCTATACCCAACATTTTTAAACAAATCTGTGCGAACGTATTTAAATGTTAAAATTAAGTCGGGCGTGAATGGCTATATAGTTTGTAAAATTATATTAAGGGAGGGTAATCTTAGGTTATTCATTTCGTAGTTGAATTGGTTCAATGGATTGGATATATTTGTGTAATTAGTAGATGTAGTATGAGGTCCGCTATGGGCAGGATTATAGATATACGCCACACACCCTCTGTTTGCCTATGGATGGGTTTGTAAGTCGGCAGAAGACCGCAGTCCATTCCTATGGAGTTTTTTGTTTATTGATCTACTTGCCAACAGATGTCACATTCCTGTTGGTGGAGAGTCAATCTCTTCTCTATTTCTACTTATTGTTCAGATGTACATTCCTGACAATATAGTATTTTGTGTTGTCGTATCATGCTACATTGAATACATGAATGTATCAGATGGATTGGCGCCAGTTGATTGCGAAATTTGTTGCCTAAGGTTAAATCAGGGAAGAATATTTTCTTTTCAAATGCAGACCTATGTAGTCCATTCATACTCGACCCTCTAAATAAATAGTAAACTCATTATTTGCAATCTACTTAAATTTAGAATTAAAGCTCAATATAAAATTATAAACGTTAAATTTATTCCGCAAAATTTAAATATTATTTTATATGTGCGTAAATAAATATTTTTATGTGTTAATTCCTGGCAGTGGCTTTTATTCTTTTATAGTTAAGATATAAAATTTATAGATTTTTATCTCTGCGTCTCTGCTGAGCTAGTGACTTGGGCTAACGGTCGGAATATTTAAAGAAAGTGGAATCTTAACAGCGCGTATCTGCCTACTTTATAAATTTTTCTAGGCTCAAATGCCTAGATGGCGCCCTTTGTAGTGCAGATATTGTTTTTGCGGTTAGATTCGATCTTCACTTTCATTTCGATCATTATACAAGGAAAGATAGAAATAGATATGTAAGAGTATATTTGGCTGGAGCTAAAATTAAGAGTGTTACAGATAAATGCCATGGTAGGGACAAATAACTTGTCAAACCCATCGGAGAGAGTAATACAAAGAATTGATTAGTAATTTGAATAAGATTAAAAGAAGAATAGGAATAGTTGGATTACTACCAACATTTGACAATAGGTATATGTTAGATAGGGCATGTTCTATAAATGAGATTGAAAAAATTATGCAAGAGAAATAATGTTATGTTAGTGGATGTGCAGGATTTTTTAATTAGCAAGAGGGAGTTACATAGTAAAGATAGATTGCACATAGCAAAACAAGGAAGTGAAGTATTAAGGGTTTGATTTACAAAAAATATTATAGTTCAAGATACTGATAAAAGGGGATAGGTTTTTAAATTACAGTACAATCAAAAACAAGAAGAATGAAAGGGATGTAAGAAATAAACAAAGGGTAGCAAATTTAGATATAAATGTAGATGTGGAGAAAGAATGGGCCTGTAAAATTAATAATAAACAAGTTAATTACAAATGTAATGGAGAAGAAAAAATCAAAACAATTTATAAAAGGGTAGTAAAAAAAGAAGACATTGTTAAAATTGAATATTTGAATATGCAAGATGGTAGGAGTTCAGAAAAGTGGCTGGAATTAAACAAAGCAGTTAAAAATGAAGAGCTTGAGATATTAACAATAGTGGAAACATATCTAAGAGAAGAACCTACACTAGAAGACTTAGAATGGCAGGGTATAAATAGAAAAGAAAAAAGGTGTGGTGGTATAATAGAAGTGTTATGTCAAAAAAATAATTAAATATTGTTAAGTGTCAAGAACATTTGTAGCTTGTGACAAGGTTAGAAAGACAAGTTTGAATGGTAATTATAGTGTATATGGCCACTGAAGATAGTCAAACAATAATGGAGTGAACAATAGCATATATAAATGCCTTGTTAAAGATATACAGTTTCAAAAAACGGGGAAGAAAATATGGTTATAGGGGATATGAATGGACATACTGAAAAAATTGATAACATGGATAACAACAATGGCCAGCTTTTGAAAAAATTTTCTCATAGTGAATTTCAGCATTGGAAATTTATCAAATATTTATCAAGAACAATACACAAGATCTAGAAATAATATATTTCATACAATAGATTATGTATTAATAGAGAAAGAGGGAATGAATAAAGTACAGAAAATTTAGGTGTTTGATAATGAAGAGAGAGTCATCATAATTGCTTTAAACTAAAAATGGTTAATAATGTGATGGAAAATAGTAATAATAGAAAAGATAGGGAAAGATGTGGATGGACAATGAATGATGAGAATAGTTAGAAGAATATAAAATCAAAATAGAGAAAACCATGGAAGAGTTTGTTGAGGATGAATATAAGGACTAGTGTAATGAAGTAGAAAAAGGGGCAAATAAGGTTTTAGGTGAGAATATTCAGAAGAATAAAAGTAATAGAAAAGTGAGGATTAGTAAAAGTGTAAAAGAAAGGGGGAAAGCATGCAGAGATATAACATGCTATTAAAAACAAAGAAAGGGAAAAATATGTTAATATTAAATTTTAAAAAATATTTAAAAAAAAGAAGTTGGCTAAAATAGATAATAATAGAGAGAGAATGAAATTAAATAGTAAATTATTGGAAGATATTAATAAAATTGGAAGAAATGGGAGTAAAAAATTTTTAAAATATATTAAAAGATGGAATGTAGTGGAGAAATAGTATTACTAGATAATAAGGAAAAAAAGTGTAGTTCTAGAAAAGAATTAGAGACAATCTTGAATAAGTATGTAATGGATATAGAAAAGTTCTCAGATGTGAAAGACAGAGTGATAACAAACATAAAAGCATATAGAAATGAAAATATTAAGTTTACAGAAAATGAATTGAATGAAGCAGGGAAGATGGATGGGCAACAGAAATGGTGATGAATTTAGGAAATAGGACAAAATTAAATTCATTATCATATTTTAATAAGATGGCACAGAAAAAAGAATTTCCAAATAGCTGGAATAATACAAGAGTAAGCCTATTATTTAAAGGAAAAGGGCAGGATCATAGAAATTAAACAATCACTCACCAATAGCAGTAATGTGAATGTTATATAAAGTTTTTATATGGTGGCTGGAAGAGTTGCAAAATGGATGGAAAAAAATAATATAGTGGGAGAAATGCAAGCAGACTTTCGATCAGATAAGCATATAAGAGTATGGATATGAGTAGGAATACAGGTAGTTAGTTAAATATATGGTCTTTATAGATATAGAGAAGTCATATGATAGAGTAAATGGAAAGAGATTATGGGTAAGATTAGTAAATTTGGGAATGAATGTAGCTTTATGGATCTTATTAAGAGATTGCATGAAAATAATTACTATATGTATCAATTAGGAAATATAGAATCAGTTAAAGTTAAAAGTGGGGTGGTACTAAGGTAAGAATGCCTATGTCACCTATTTTGTTTTTATAAAATATTTGAGAGAAATGAAGAGAGCAATAGAAAGACTAGGAAGGGAGGTAGAGATATCATGAATAGATGGCAAGGGAGTGTATATATTATCAGGTCTTTTATTTGCTGATATCTTCTTGTGCACAGACCATAAGTAAGATACAGAAGTTATGCTAAAGACATGCGCAAGAGTGGATAAAGAGATAGGGATTAAATTTAATAAAATAAAATCAAAAGTAATGATGATGAATGCTGGGGAAAGAGAAGAGAAAGATTTTTTTATTGAGGGATATAAAGTTAAATGTAGTGAATAGGTATAACTATTTGGGAATTGTCTTAAGTAATCAGGGAAATTATTTGGATGAATGGAAGAAAAAATTGATAAATGAAACAAAGAAAAGAGACTAATAAAGAAATTAACAGTATTTTCATATAATAAACATGATAGAGCTAGAATTGTATGAAGGGAGTGGCAGTAGTAGGGTTAACTTGTGGTAATGATGTGTTACGTGTTAGTAAAGGGGTGTTAGATTATTTAGAAAAAATACAAAGACAAGTAGGAAGACATGCATTAGATGCAGATGTGTGGATGACAAAAGAGGCAATTCAACAAGAAATGGGATGGTCAAGTTTTTATATGAGAGATGCAAAAAGCAAAATGAAAGCGTTCAGTAAATTGAAATTTATGGATAATAAGAGAATAGTAAAAACAGTATTTAATTGAGTTGCGGTAAAGGACAGACAACAAAATGGGTGAGAAAGATAATACGGTATGCAGAATATATGAATAAAGACTTTGTCAGTATACTTATATAAAAGATGGGATGATTATGTTAGGAGGATTGTTGAGTATTAGAGTGGCAAGGAATAGGATAGAAGAATAAATGCGTTAATAAAAAAGTAGGGAGTTGAATACTGGGTGTGAGTTAATTTATAATAATACCAAGGAAAGTAGTTTACAATGTTTAAGGATCGAACAGAATCATTAGCAACAAGGAAATATATAAATAAATGAAGAAATGTGGGTGATTTAGTCTGCAAGTTACATAAAGAAGGCATAGAAAATATTAGGCATCTGTTAATTGAATGTAAATACTTACAAGCAGAAAAGGTACAAATAATGAAGTTGTTGGAGAAAAAATAGAAACAAAGAGATTATACAGAAAGTGGGTTCTTGGTTTTTATGCTGGGTTTGGGAAAAGTAAGGGGGATTTAGATATAAAGGCCATAGAGTGGACAAAGATAATGTTATGGAAATGAGATGGAACAGAGTAGAGAAGAATATGGGTGGAACTAAGAGTGGAGAATGAAAAGGGAAAGTAAAGTGGCTAATAGGTTTCTCTGGGCATAGTTGCTGAGAGATTCCTGACTCCAAGAAAAAAGAAGCCATAGTGCATCGCGTACTAATGTGGCTGATTTGTTCCACAAGATAAGTTAAAGTTTTATATATTTTTAATAACATCTAGATAAAAATTTCTGTTGCTGCAGAATATTTTCTTCATGGGTAGATGAGAAAAGAGAATTGGAGAGCAGAGAGATAGAATTAATTTAATTGGATTTGGAAAGAGTGAAAAAAATATTGCTAACATTTGGAAAGTGATTCGATATGCCGACATTTTAAATATAAAAGGAAAAAATATTTGTGTGTGTGTTTATTGCAGGGAGGCTTTAAAATTAAGTCATATATAAGACTAGTTGGCTGTTAGGAGGTTTGTTATGGAAACATTTTTCAATTTAAGTAAGGAGTGATTTATTTGCAAAAGAGGGTAACATTCGAGGTGTAAGTTTAGGGGAGCAAGTATTTATCAGTTGTCATTTTAAAAAAGAGGTTTTTTTTTTTCCTTTTGTATAAAGAGGTTTGAAGAGTAGTAGAAAAATCATAAATTTAAATATAGAGTAGGGATATTGAAAAAATAAGGAAATATGGATTGCATTTCTATAACCACAATGTGTGTATGATGGTCAGAAGAAAATTAGGCATTCTTTGGTAGACTGTACAGTATAAGATAAGATTTTCCATTAGAAATGTTTAAATAAGACTAGGAAAAATGCAAAAAATGTATGGCTATGTAGATCATGTATAAATGTAATAGGAAGAGATGAAAAAATGGTTTTTAAGTATAGATAAGGATGATAGAATGGAGTATATATTTATTGGAGTGACAAGATATATGGATGATAAAAATAAATAGTGGAATGGAGATAGTTAGGCATAGAATAAATAAGATAGAGGAACAAATAAAAGATATAGAAGTAAAATTAAAAGCATTAGACATAAAGTGTGAACAGATCAAAAAATTAATGAATAGAAATGATAAGGAAGAAGTAAATAAAAAAGTCCAGATGGTGAAAAAGAATATTATGGATGAAAGTAAATTTTGACACAGATAGGGGACTGGCTAATTAGAGGATGTAGAGATGTAAATGAAAGGAAAAATAGAAATATGTAGAGTATGTTTGCCTCAAGCTAGGTGAGTAGAGATGTTTATTTATGGTAGAGACAAATAATTTATCAGAGCCATCGAAGAGAGTAATGGATTAGTACAAAGAATTGATTAATAGTTTGAATAAGGTTAAAGAAAGAATATGAGTATTTGGATTACTACCAAGATTTGACATTAGGTATATGTTAGATAGGGCATGTTTTATAAATGAGAGATTGAAAAAATTATGTAAGAGAAATAATGTTATGTTTGCGGATGTGTGGGACTTTTTTATTACTAAGAGAGAGTTATATAGAAAAGATGAATTGCACTTAGTGAAGCCATAGGACTTGATTCATGAAAAATATTATAGTTCAGGAAATTTACAAAGAGAGGTAGGGTTTTAAATTACAGCATTATCAAAAAGAAGGTTAAAAAATGAATGGGATGTAAGAAGTAAACAAAGAATAGCTGATTCAGATATAAATGTAGATGTGGAGAAGGAATGGGTCAGCAAAATCAATGATAAACCAGCTAATTACGAATGTAATAGAGAAGAAAGAATCAAAAAAGAATAGTAAGAAAGAAATAAATTGTTAAAAGTGGATATTTGGATATGCAAAGTGATAGTAGACCAGAAAAGTGGTTGAAATTAAACAAAGCAGTTAAAAACCAAGGGCCTGAAGTATTAGCAGTAGTGGAAACACACTGGAAGGTTTGGTATGGCAGCGTATAAATAGAAAAGAAAAAAGGGTGGTGGTATAGGAGTATGTCAAAAAGATATTTAAATACTGTAAAATGTAAAATACATTTATGGTTTGAGATAAGGTTAGGAAAATAAGAATAAATGGTACCTATAGTGTATATGGCCACTGGGGATAGTTAAAAAATGAAGTGGGACAGTAGCATATATGAATGCCTAGTTATTTCTGAAAAAAGGGATGAAAATAATCATTATAAAGGATATGAATGGGCATATCAAAGAAACTGATGACTGATGAAGTGGATAAGAAGAATGAACAGCTTTTGAAAAAATTGTACCAGAGAGTGTATTTGAGAATTGGAAATTTATCAAATATTCATGAGTGGCAATACACATGATCTAGAAATAATATATTTCACACAATAGATTGTGTATTAATAGAAAAAGAGGAAATGAATAAAGTCTTTGATAATGAAGAGACAGTATGTGATAGTAGGGATCATAATTTCTTTATAATGGGAATGGTTAGTAATGTGATGGAAAATAATAATAAAAGAAAGGATAGTGAAAAGATTTGAATGGGGAATGAATGATAATAAGATTATAAAATAAAAGTAGAAGAAATCATGGAAGAGTTTGTTGGGGGTGAATATAAGAACTGGTGTGGTGAAGGAGAAAAAGTGGCAAATAGGGTTTTAGGTGAGAATATTCAGAAGAAAAAAAGTAATAGAAAAGCGAGAATTAGTAAAAATGTAAAAAAAAAAAAAGCATGCAGAGAATATAAATGTACTATTAAAAAACCAAGAAAGTGAAAAAGATGTTAATATTAAATAGGAAAACTATTTTAAAAAAAAAAGCTGACTAAAATAAATAATTATAGAGAGAGAATGAAATTAAATAATAAATTATTGGAAGATATTAATAAACAGGCAAAACTCTCCATACAGTAGTGCCACCCTGTGCCAACCAGAGTAATCAATGGATGCCAGAAGGCTTGTGCATAAAATCCCCATCTAATGGCTACTCATCCAATATCCCCAGACTAGTTTCTGGCTTGTGGCTTTCGTCAGTGAGGAGCCTTGAATCTGAGACCACTGCACCTAGATCTTAGGATCTAATGCAACCCTCCAGCAGTCACCTTTTATTTCTACAACAATATTTTCAATCTAAGCTCAATAGCTTATATAGTTATATGGGAGTGACTGTAGCAGAGTTAACTTATGGAGGAAATGTGTGATTTGTTAGTAATGGGGTGCTAGTTTCCTTAGAAAAAGCACAAATAGAAGTAGAAAAACATGTATTAGATGCAGATGTGTGGATGGCAAATGAAGCAATTCAAGGAGAAATAGAATGATCAAGTTTTTTTTGAGAGATGCAAAATGAAAATGTTGGATAGGTTGTAATTTATGGATAGTAAGAGAATAGCCAAAATAGTATTTAATTGGGTTATGAGTAAAAGACAGGCAACAAGATGAGTGAGAAAGGTAGTGCAGTATGAAAAAATTTGGATAAAGACTTTATGTCAGTATACTTGTACAAAAGATAGAATGATTGTGTTAGTTGGATTGATGAGATAGTGGCAAAGAATGGGATAGAAGAATAGATGCATTAATAAAAAATAGGGAATTGGAGAGACGGAGAACTAGTATAGAGAGTAAAAAGAGGTTAAATATATATAGAAGTAACAAAATATTGGGTGAGAGTTAATTTGTGATAATAGTAAGGAAAGTAGTTTACTGTTTAAGATTCCAACAGGATCGTTAGCAATAAGGGAATATACACATAAATGAGAAATAGGGGTGATTTAGTCTGCAAGTTATATAAGAAAGGCATGGAAAATATTAGACATTTGCTAATTGAATGTAAATGCTTACAAGCAGAAAAGATACAAATAATGAAGTTGTGGAAGAATAAATATAAACAAAGTGATTATACAGAAAGTGGATTCTTGTTTTTTATGCTGGGTTTGGAAAAAGATAAGGGAGATCTAGATATAAAGGCCATAGAGTAAACAAAGATAATGTTGCAGAAATGGGATAGCATAGGATAGAGAAGAACATGGAAAAAATTTATGGTGAAAAATTAAAAGGGAAGATAAGATGGCTAACAGGTTTCTCTGGGCATAGTGGTTGAGAGATACCTGACTTCAATAAAGGAAAAGTCATAACGTATCGCATCACAAAACTTAGTTGGAAAATACAAATTATAAAAGTTTAATTATTGAGAATATACTAAATAATAACCTGAGTTTGTGAGCATTTGTAATTTAATCATCTAAAGAGTGTTATATTTTATTTAAAAACATTTCCCATTTGATTATAAGTATAAATGTGGGAAATATATAGTAAAGTCAGACAAATAGTTTGACAAACAATAAAAGATTGAATAATTTATTTTTATACATTATATAAAAGTAAATGACTTTTTCTAATAAATATATGTGTGAAAAAATTACTATTAAATGCAGAAAAGGTTTTGGATACCTAAATAAAGTTGTAATGTAATAAAAAAGATGAAACAAATAATATATGCATTTGATAATATAAATATTAAATTAGTGTTTGTCAGGGAAAATGTAAATAGACATAAGCTTATGTAAATATGATTGCAAAAAATGTAGACAACAAAATAGATATTATATAAAGATGGACAAAAGATAAATAAATTTATAATAAAATTTAAATCTTTAAAAGATGAAATGTAACAAAATTATTAAAATAATAGATGTGTAATGTAAGAGTGAATAATATGTTAAAACAAAGATTTAGATGAAAACATTTCTGTAAATGTTGAAAATATGGAAAGAGGATGAATATAATATCAAATAGTTAAAGATAACTCAATTAACGATTGTAGGAAAATCACTTTATAAAGTATAGAAAGAGGCGCATATGAAGTTTTTCTGGGCAATGATTCATAAGGTAATAAAAAGGAATTAGTTCTAAAAATATTATTATGAGAGTGAATAAAATTAAGCATGGGATCATTCAGAATTAACAATGGAAGAGTCAATAATATAAAAATATTAGAGAAAAAGTATAAAGATAAAAGTTGCTACCAAGGTTCAATCTTATAATTTAAATAAGATTGTTTAATTAAGTTTGGATTATGCAAATTACATTTTATCATGTTTTGGTTTTAGATGGCCAGAATGCTTCATTAAAAATAGGATAAAGTATTATAAAATATAATTTACAATAAACTTCTTCCTTAATGCTTCTGCTTATTAAGAAAACTTTTATCGGCCTCATGATCATTCACAACCAAGGCCTTCCATGGAATCTAAACGTAATTGCAGACTATCAGGCTCGTAGGTATACAATTTTAATTTTTTAATTTTTTGAATATTTTAATTTTTTTTTAATTATTTGAAAAGTGATTTAATTTTTATTAATTTGCGTTTGTATTGGTGGTTGTGTATATAAATTCTATAATATTTATTTATGCTCATATGAATTTATATGTATATTAATTTTGTGTGTTCTAATTCAATTTCGAGGCAAACTTATTTTATAAAAATAATGATCCTCAAAAGGTTTAATAATTTATTATTTATTATTATGTTTATATTGTGTGTTTGTGTTTACTCTTGCATGTTGGATAATAAATAATGATTTACAAAACTAATAATCAAATGTACAGAAAGATTTCATATGTAGGCAAAGAATTAAATTCTGATTCTTGCCTATGCCTTGATACTCATCTGTGGAGTCACTAGTTTTGCTATATCTTTCATCACATTATTTTCAAGTCTATAGTTAACAAATGGACTTTATGCAAATAAATTCTATCTATGTGATACAATAAATATAACAAGATAGCATCACTGGTATGCATAAAGAATATAAACATCACTGATGTACATAAAAAAATATAAAATGAACAGATGAAACTCATTTTATCAGTGATACAGACAGTAGCCTACAATTTCTTGTTTTAGATAGACAAGAAGTCAATTGCTATGATGACAAATGCATATCCATCTTCTGGAAATGACTTGTTTGTATCTTTTATTAGGATGAATCTTTTTCTTATAGACACCTTTGAGATTTATCAACTTTTGGGGTACAAGATAAAAATGAAGAATTCTTATGTGAATACTTTTGGAGATTCTGAAGCTATGGATTATCTCAGGTAAAAAGAATTATATATGGTTTGAAAGATAATTTTGTGAGGAATACAAAAAAATTATCAATGAAGATGTAATTTAAATCTTAGTTAATGATAAATTAGAAATTATGAACAAACAATAAAGTAATAATTATGTTGGAAGTTGAAATTTCTTTTTTTTTCCTTATTTTTTAAATGGTAATCACTATTTGTCTTAGCCTTATTGTTTTCCTTAGTTTTTCTAGTTTCTATCAATGTAAAGTTTTTTGCTCTAACATTATTAAAACTGAAATTATTGTGAAAATTGTGTCTCAGGTCAGTTTTTTAAAAAATTCAATATGGTGCCTGGAGAATCAAGCAGTTAATAAATTTTCATCTGCAATTTTAAGATTGTTTAAAACAGAGCTAACATATAACTTAAGCTTTCAGTAATAACTATATCATAGAGAATAGGAATGTTATAAAAAAAATGTTTATAAACAAAAAAAGAATAAAATGAATTATGAGAATTTATAAAAATAAAAAAAAAAAATTCAAATAAATTGATAAAACATGAACAGAAATTTGAAAAAGAAGAGTAAGTTTGAATTAGAAAAGTGAATTATTGATCAAAAGGCTTGAGATGATATCTGTAGTTAAAGTAAATAGACTTTTTTTAAAAAATGCAAATTAATAAGGGGTAAATCAAAAGAGAATGGAAAACATTGTGAGAATACAGGAAAATATAAAAAAAAAAAAATTCAAGCGTTATTAAATGAAAAAATTATCAAATTGTAATGGAATAAAATCACAGAATTTATGAATGTTTGACTTATTATTTTGATCTTCCAGGTCTACAAATAACATTAGTTTTATAATAAAATATTAGCAAATAAGAAGGAAATATATAAAGCTAAAAAAAAATTGAAGTTTTTGAATTAAAAAAAAATATGTGGTAATGATTAGAATGGAACTTAAATGAAAAAAAATTGGATAAATAATATATAACATTGAAAAAAAAAATGAAAATTTCATAGATATCTAAAAAATTATATAGTGACATAGAAAAGATAATAAATATAGTTTTGGATAAAAATATCAATAAAATCAATAGAGATAAAGGACAGTTTAATCCTTCTTTATATTATTAACTCTGTATATTCTATAATTGTTAATTTGTATTATATTTATACCAATCTCTGTGTATCTAAGACATTTTGTTACAAGTCATATTAAAGATTCTAAAATTCTTGAATGATTAACAATATTATAACATGAGTTTTAATACACACACATATATAAATGCATGCATATAATAAATATGCTCTGTGAAGAAAAATAAAATACAAAAAAAATCGAATTTCTTTTTCATTAATTTACTTTTTAATATTTTATTTATTTATGTATATAATTAGAGGGGACTTGAACCCAGACTTTCAAGCTCCCTTCAGTCATCCACTCCATCTTATGCAACCGATATACATGACCACATAGATGTGAAAAAGATAAATGATCTCCAATATATGCATTTCATGCTGAACCAGCACTCATCAGTTGGGCCAGGTGGATATGACAACAAAATTGGTAAACAAAGGTTTTGAATATGCCATCATCAGATTTTCAATGATATGGATGGCTGAAGAGTTGGAGAGTGGATTGAGCCTATTCATTAAAGTTTGAAGATTTGCTATTTTAATATAAACTGAACACTGGACCAACTGATGAGTGCTGGTTCAGCATAGAAAACGTTTATTGGAGATCACTTATATTTTTCACATCTATGTGGTCACATGTGTCGATTGTATAAGATGGAGTGGGTGACTGAACGGAGCTTGAAAATCTGTGTTTCAAATCCCCTCTAATTATATCTAGCTTAAGGTATACATACTATACTAAAATGTGATATGTTGGACTACTTCCAACATTTTTGGGTGAATGTTGAATGTATAGAATATTTTAAACTTTATTTAAACTTTTCAAATGCAAACAACTTGTTAGTAATAACACACAAATAGACAATACAGGTTAGTAATTACACAATGTTTCGAGTAGTATTATTCTCCACTCTTCTTCAGGTGTTGCTGGTCTATATGCACAGTGACAATATTCACTTAGAGGTTGAACTCGCACCTTTAGATTCTTGAATATCGAATTTAAGGCAAACACTCTACCAACTCAGCTATTCTGTCAAAGGCAACATATAGTAGAAATTTGATATATTTATATATGAGGGTTGGTTCAAATAATCCTGAGTTCTTCAATTTTTTTTTTTTTTAACGAGGCTAATTAGTTGGATTTTTTTTTTTCATAAGAGCAAAATTAATTAGAGGTTTCCATAAATTGTGTGTTGCCACACATTGTGTATGGAAGCCTCTAATTAATCTTGCTCTTAGGAAAAAGTATAAAAAAAAAACTAATTAGCCTCGTTAAAAAAAAAAAATTGAAGGACTATAAATATATCAAATTTCTACTATATGTTGCCTTTGACAGAATAGCTCAGTTAGTAGAGTGTTTGCCTTAAATATGATATTTAAGAATGTAAACGTGCGAGTTCCACTTCTAAGCGAATATTGTCACTGTGCATATAGGTCAGCAACACTTGAAGAAGAGTGGAGAATAATACTACTCGAAATGTTGTGTAATTACTAACCTGTATTGTCTATTTGTGTGTTATTACTAACAAGTTCTTTGTATTTGGAAAGTTTAAATAAAGTTTAAAATGTTCTATACATTCAACATTCACTCATAAATGATGGAAATAGTCCAATATATCACATCTTACAATATACCATCATTACAAACCTTCAGACAAATATACTATACTAGTATTTAAATTTTATTTATACATGATAAAAAGTTTAAAATTACCAAAAGTGTAAAAAAAATCATGCAGAGAATATAAATATGTTGTCAAAAATAAGTGAAAGTAAAATTAAGATTGAATAGACAAAATTATGTAAATGATAAAATGTTGGATAAGTTATATAATTGTAGGAAAAGACTGAAAATGAATAATAAACTGCTTGAGAACATTAATAAAGCTGATAGAGAAAGAAATAATAAAAAAGTATAGAAATATAAAAAATAGGAATATAATGAAAAAAAATTGTACTTTACAATAGGATAAAAAAAAAATTTAAGCAGTAGAAAAATGTTTCTAAAAATGTTTAACAATTATATAATGAACCTAAAAAAATAAAAAAATAGGCATGACGGGTAATAAGATAGAAATTATAAAGCTATAAACCAAATAGTATTTTAAATTTACAGAGGATAAATTGAATAAAGTATTCAAAATAGTATTAATATAAACAAATAATAATAACATATTCCTCTATGCATTTTATACAATGTAAACACAATATTTTATTATTCCACATTTCCAAAAGCACATAGTAGTTTCAACTGTCCAAGAAGAATCTTCAGAGTCCTTTCACTATTTAATTTGAAAGCTAGGGCTAAAAAAAATACTATTAGAATTTTTTAATAATATAATGCAGAAATGTCAAACAGCTGGAAAAATACAAAAACAAACATGTTATTTAAATAAGAACTACAGAAAGATAATTAACTATGGCCTGTAATAGTTAACCTATTGTTAATATGATGACTTAAAATTCTTAAATAGATAAATGGTTATAACACAGTGTGAGAGATCGTAGGAAATTTTACATTTTGTGAATTTATAGCTGATGGTTTACTAGATATATTATTTTTAGGAGAAATAAATATAATCATTTAGGAATCATTTAGAAAATTGGAAATTAAAATTGATCAATAATGCAAAAAAATAAAGGCTAATAAAAAATCTAAAACTGTTTTCATATAGTAACATATCAAAATAATATAGTGTGTTTCTTAAAAGAATAACAAATATCCAGGAGAAAAACTTCAAAAAGAAATAGACAAACATGATTTGAATGTGGATATCTAGACAATAAATGAAGTAATTCAATGGAAGATAATACAACCGCATTTTTACACAAAGGATGTAAAAGCAAGTTAAAAATATTTGGGTAGTCATAACTTAGGGTTAGTAATAAAGTTATGAAAATATTTTTAAAAATCTTTAATGAAATGATAACTAACAAAATGGGCATAAAATGCTAAAGAAATGAAGAAAGATTTTATATCAATGTATCTGGTAAAAATTGAATATGCCAGAAAAAAATGAAATGTTACTGGGTGAAGAATACTTTCAAAAAATAATAAAAAGAAAGATGGAAAATAAATAGATTTGAAGATTAATACATGCATAAGAATAAGCAGGTTATTTATCAGAAGATATTTTAGGATAAAAAAAATAGTCCTCTTAATGCTCAAACCATGGCACTAAAAACAATAAAATATAATCGTAAATGATAAAAAACTACAACAGAAAAGGCAGACAAATGAATTTTTAAAAAAGTAAATATAAATTAAGTAAATGTGCAAAAATAGTTTTTTGTCTTATGACAGAATCAGATAATGGTAGATATGACTTTAAAATTAACATTGAGGAATAAACTGAAATGTAAATTTTAGAAGTTTTGGAAGATAAAATTAGTGATCCGAAAGTTTCTGATTTCAATAAACCAAAAGTTTCTTCCATTAGTAAATACTAAATAATTTGTTAAAATAATAAAATTGCAGTGATTGATAATCTAAACATCATAAATATTTTTTTAAATAAAAAGAAAAAATTATCCATGTAATAAATGCATACATATTAAATTATATGAAGATAGAGAGATTTCACAATAACAATATTAAGTAACAATACACTATTTAAAAATCTTTCAGTTATAATTAAGGGCTGTTTATTTAATTATGTTTATTAAGCTACTATTTTTGACATTATTAAAAAAAAAAGAAAAACAAGAAATAACTCTAATGTTTTCAAACCATAATGGGGAGGAGGATAAACAGATTAATTTCAATTTTGTTATTGTTGGCATGTTTTGTTTCTATATTATTAAAATGTATTTCTAAGTCAGAAATACACAACTTTTGCTTAAATAAAATTGTAGTTCTTTGCTAATTCATAACTTTTATTTTTTGTCAATAAAAACTAAGTATAAAAAGTGAACAAACATCTACTATTATGAATTAAAATACAAATAATTTGCAAAATAAAGTGAAGATATATGTCTTTGCAACATGCTTAAAAAAGAAAAAGCATATTCGTCAATTAATAATAAATCTGAGAAATTCATCAGCAAAAGTCACATTACAACATATTTTATATTCTATTTTATTGGATGTTTTAAAGAATTATTTTTACATTAAAATTTGTTAGTAATGTAAAAGATGTTAATTTATAAATATCACACTGTACAGTTGTTATAAAAAATAACATTTTATTTTTGTAATGTAATAACACTAACAATTTCATTTTTTTTTTTCTTATGAATTGCTGTATAAATTTTACATTATTCCTAACTTAACTGATTATACATTTTCAGTTTTTAGAAAATATATATGTATATCACAATATGCGATGTTATATTTTAGATAACAATAACTGATGAAGCAGATGGTAGTGCTTCGAGTAGGAAGTGCTATTTTTTTCTCCTAGAAAACACCTTTTACTCATATTAAACTAGATGAGCAAGTTAGCTTTGGTTCAAAATAGCAGGTAAATTAAAAATTTCAAGCTATTACTTTAAATAGAATGAGTAAAAAATAGCGGCCACTAAATGTTTTTAGTATTTCCAAAATTGTCTAATCAATCAGTACCGTCTAGATATATGTTTGCCTCTAATGCTTCATATCCATTGATAATTTCAATTTATATAGTTGGTTCTGAAGTAAAGAGAAAAAAAATTATTGCTGTCAAAATGCAGACTACATATAAGTTTAAAAGTCATGCATTGCTTTGTTTTATAAAACAGGCAGTAAGAGAACCTACCTTTTCTTTTGTAAAAAATCCACTTCAACAACAATGCAGTTTAAAAACTGATTCACTCCAAAGGCAACAGGTCTGACTGATATGTCTTGATTGAGGGAAAGGGTGGCCCATTTTCTCTAAAATAAATACTAAATGATTACAATTTATTTTTCTTCAAATTAATTTAAAATTTAAATGTACAAGATTAATCTAAAGAAAAGCTGTATATATTACAATATCATAATAAAAATTAAACATAATATATAATACAGTATATATAATAGACACTTGTGTAGTTTGAAATTAATGTATAGTGTAAAAAAAAAACTATATGCTCAGTGTGCGTAAAAACACAACTCCTATCTAACAAGTTGCTTTGGTTGTATCAGACTACAAATATTTGCCTGAAGTTTTGCGATGATAATATATTAAATGTGATAACATACTGAACTATTTCCATCATCTATCATTAAATGTTAATTGTCTCCAAATTTTAAACTTTATTCAAACTTTTCAAATATAACAACTTGTTAGTAATAACAGTTAAATAAAGTGTTGTCTATTTGTGTTATCTATTTGGGTGCTATTACTAACAAGTTGTTATATTTGAAATGTTTGAATAAAGTTTAAAATGTTCTGGACATTCAATATTTAATGATAGATGATGAAAATAGTCCAACATATTATCAGAGATTACAAACATGTTTTTATTTTATGGTTGATACACTAATAACTATATGATGAGACTAGATTATTTAGATGCTTAACTAAATTAGATATAGATCAGTTTCTTGAAGAAAAAAAATCCAAACTTACTCAAAAATCCTCACTTGCTTAAAACAAAAATGTTCAAACTCTATCTCTGATTCATAGGCATGAGCGATTAAAACACAAACTACTATTTCAGGTCTAAGAGAAATATAAAAACAGTATCAGCTTTCATTTTTAAAAGATGCAATAGAACTTCTTATATTTCCAAATTCAAAAAGGAAAGTATACCATGATTCTCCTAGTTTGCATTCAATATCTACATTAAGAGCAGCAATCCACTTATATCTAATGATTATTCATGCTTACGATAAATAACTCCGATGTAGTGATAGGCACTGAGTGATCTTAATGGGCATTTCAAATTCCTCAAAATAATTTTGCATCTTGAGCAAATTCCATGTGCCTAAGTTTGATTGTTTTATGCTTAAGTAACTTCTAATTGTAAGAAAATATATTTTCAAATTATTGATAATTTCATAAATTCAATATTTTTACTTATCATTTCTATTTATTCAGATACACTCTAAAAAATAATAATAATAATTATAAACAAAAATTATTACACTTTACACTGTAATTTTAATTTAGTCAGTTATAATTCAAATACAATTTTCTTCTTAATTTTAAATCTATGAAATCTTTAATTCTTACGCTAATGTCTATTTTCTGAGCACAGCATTTTCAGTAAATAACCTAAAGAATTTAATCTCTCACTCCCCATTGTTGATCACAAATACATTTAACAAGTTTTTAATTTTCTAAAACTTCTTTCAGCTAGTGCCAGCTTTAGTTTTAGTGCTATTTATGTTTGGCATCCTGCGAGAGTACCTGGTTCATCTGGTACTATATTTAATGGCATTATAATTCAACAAACAATTATAGGTCCATGAGAAAACAAATCTTATACTTTAGGTAAATTTGAATAAATAATAGTAGAAGATCCAATCAATAGAGAGCTAAAAATTTATGAATGGATTTCTACAAAAAAAAATCTAGTTATAAAGTAGTAAACAAGTCAATTATTTTATATAGCGCGATGTTTTTTTTTTATAAACTATAATATTTTAAACAGCATTAAACTGTTGCACATGCACTTTGGATTTTTAAATATAAAATGAATGAATACTAAACACTTCAACCACATGATAAAGTCTTTGGAAAAGATAGAATGGCCTGTGCAACAGTTTAATGAAGTAGTAAACAAAAAAAGTATCATATGACTTACTAGCTTCTGATCAATATCTACATTAAAAAAAGTAATCTATTTTATTACTCTAGCCCAGAGCCATCTATTGTTAAGTTTGAGTAATAGATATTAGATGATAGTACTAATCAAATCTCAAATTGGGTGAAAGCTATCAATTAAAAACTAATCTGATGTTTAACTTGGCATTATAATCTATTATTTGTAAAATTCACACAACAAATAAATTATTACTTTTTAATATAAAATAGCATCCATTTGCCAACAGAATACTGACAAAAACATTCATTTTCTTAAGTTTGAAATGGCTTGTTAAATCTGCTATTTGTTAACTTTATAAGAGATTTCAATGATTAAAAAAAAAATCGTGAATAAATTATAAATTGTAATCCAAATAATTCTAAGCAGATGAATTTCCATTTACCATTTTTATTCATAATTGCTCGTAATCTGAAAATATGAGATTGAAATCAAGACAGGCACTAAGTACAAAAAATGGAACAAGAAAAAGCTTAATATATTAGAAGTAAATGAAATTAAATGGAATCAATAATGTCATATTGAGAAAACATTGTTACTTCCATTGGTCAGAAAGAAATATATAAATAAGCATTTAGCTTATATTAGACTTGTATACAAAGCCTACAAAAAGAATAATGATCTTTATATTAAAAGAAAACGAAGAAACAGTAAAGATACATGCTCGAGATTCAGAAATATAGTCAAGCATAAAGAATGAGAGAATTATCTATATATTACATCTTCAGAGACACACAAGAACTGAGAAAAACTTCACGAATTAAAAGATTAAATTGGGTGTGGCATGAACAAGTAACCATAAGTCACTTTGTCACATAGTTAAATTTAAAAATTTAAAGATAAAAAATACAAAAATTAAAAACTATGGAAACAATCTGGCAACAAAATTCAATAAATGTTTCAATAACTGTACCCAATATAAAAATGTTCATTCAGAAAAGGGCCAGAATATGCTCAAAAAGTGCTTCAAAAGATTTATCGGGAAAATAAGCATACGGCTACGGCAATAGTCTTTCTGCCTTATTTCTAAAATAGCACTCATTGGTAAAGAAATTCCAAAATACTCAAGTTAGGAAAGCAAGCAATCAAGAGAGAAAAAACCAGAATAATGATATAATCCATAAAATAGTAGATGATTAAAGAAAGAATTCCATATGTAAGCATGAGTAATTAATATCAAATCATAGTGCCAAATAAATCCCGGGTTAAATTTTATGAACTATCCACCATCTGTACTACAATCATCCAGAAGCCACATACCAAATTAATAACTTAAATTTCTAGTCACAATAATGTTTTTGAAGCAAAACTTATTTGTCTAGATAGCTGTAAAGACTTGACACAACATTTTCATAATCACAGTTATGGGCTTTGACTTTTCACAGAAAAATATTATATCATTAATACCCACCTTATGCCAGAAATAGATTAATAAACATTCTTGTAAAGGATTGAATTAATTTCTACTATTAAAAGCAAATTAAACATATGATAGAGGAATCTTGTTTTTTTCTTTATTTTCTATTAAAAAGACGCAAACGCAAAAAAAAAAAAAAACAATGTATGACACATGAAAGAAATGCCATGAATAAAAAATTTTAGGGTAATAAGATAATGAATATAAAAGATTGATAATTTGAAAACTAGTTAGAGTGTGAGAGACGGGGGAGTAATAATTATCGACAAGCCTTATGTAGAAATTTATTAAGATAAACAAGATAGTGGAAAAGGAAAAGGCAAAAGGACAGATGATGAAAATGGCAAATGCTACTAGAATTTTTCAACTGCAATAAAAAATTGTGATACATGGGAGAAAAAATCAATTATCATCACTTTGAAAAAGTTTTAATTAAAAAAATGATCAATGACCTGATGAAAAGCTTCTAATGGGGAAAGTAAAAGGGAAAATTAATAGTGATTTCAATCATGACAATCAGCACTAACTTTAATTTCAACATCAGTCTATTGAGAAAAATATTGATATGTGCATGGATAGTTTTTGTAAATATTTTTGGATAATGAAAAGTCTCTGATACAATCAAAGTCACAAAGGTAGCATGAAAAATATACCTATCAAACATCACATGATCACCATCTCTATACTAGCACATAATTTGTTGTAAACAAAGGCAAAACTCCCCATACAGTAGTGCCACCCTGTGCCAAACAGAGTAATCAATGGATGCCAGAAGGCTTGTGCATAAAATCCCTATCTAGTGCCTACTCATCCAATATCCCCAGACTAGTTTCTGGCTTGTGGCCATCATCAGTGAGGAGCCTTGGATCTGAGAGCACTGCACCTAGATCTTAGGATCTAATGCAACCCTCCAGCAGCCACCTTTTAACTCTACTTTACTACAAAACTATGAGAAAGAAATTGAAAACATTGTTAATATCTTCAATCTAAGCTCAATAGCTTATATAGTCATATGGGTCTAAACTCAATTCAGCACCCATACATTTTGGTGTCTTTGGCTCTTAAACAACTATAGCCACCGCTATCCTATTAGGCAGGATTGGTGTTAAACCATCAAACATCACATGATCACCATCTCTATACTAGCAGACTTCTAGCTTGTGGCTTTCATCAGTGAGGAGTCTTGAATCTAAAAGCACTGCACCTAGTTCTTATTATACAATGCAATCCTCCAGCAGCCACCTTTTATCTCTACTTAACTAAAAAACTATGAATCTAAAATTGAAAACGCAATATTTTCAATTCAAGCTCATTAGCTTATAAAATCATATAGGTCTGAACTCAGTTCAGTACCCATACAATTTTGTGTCTTTGGTTCTTTAATAGCCATAGCCACCACTATCCTATTAGGCAGGATTGGTATTAAACCACTACACATCACATGACGATTTTTTATGCTTGCTTAAGCTGTTAAAACAGGTAGAACTCTCTCCATACAGTAGTGCCACTCAGTGCAAGTCAAAGTAATCAATGGATGCAAGAAGATAGGGATTTTATGCACAAACGTTCTTGCATCTATTGATTTCTCTGGCTTTCACTGAATGGCATTACTGTATGGAGAGTTTTGCCTGTTTTAACAGCTTAAGCAAGCATCAGAAATGGTGATCATGTGATGTTTAGTGGTTTAATACCAATCCTGCCTAATAAGATAGTGGTGGTTATGATTAAAGAACCAAAGAAACCAAAATGTATGGCTAAGTTCTGACCTATATAACTATATAAGCTAATGAGCTGGATTGAAAATATTGTGTTTTCAAATTTTAGACTCGTAGTTTTGTAGTTAAATAGAGATAAAAGATGGCTGCCGGAGAGTTGCATTGAATCCTAAAACCTAGGTATAGTCCTCTAAGATCCAAGACTCCTCACTGATGAAAGCCACAAACTAAAAACTAGTCAGGGGATATTGGATGAGTGGGCACTAGATAGAGATGTTATGCACACACCTTCTTGCATTACTCTGACTTGCATTCAATGATACTACTCTATGGAGAGTTTTGTCTGTTTTAACAGCTTGAGCCAGCAGAAGAAATGGTGATCATGTGATGTTTAGTGGTGTAATTTTGAATGCAACTTATAAAGCCTTTGATTAAATAAGTAATGATCAGTCAGTAATAGAAGAAAAGTTGGTGCTGATATAGTATGCACCCAGCACCATTTTGTACTTTAAAACACATCCAAAAACACTGCTGACACATACAAGCAATAAATGACATCAACTAGAAGCACATAGTTTCAAAAAAATGGCAGGAAAATAAATTAATCTAAAAAATGGTAAGAAAAAATAAAAACTGGTATAGTAAACGGAAAAAAAAATTAAAATGCCTAAGGCAAAGTATTAACATGAATTGCACTACATTTAAAAATAAAATCATAAATGTTATTTTCAAAAGTCTATGAAATAAATCAAAAATTAAAATGCATAAGGCAAAGTATTCACATGAATTGCACTACATTTAAAAAAAAATCATAAATGCTATTTTCAAAAGCCTATGAAATAAATCAGAAATGCTAATTTATTCAGCGATAGTTAGAGAAATCACAAATCAAAAATGCTATTTATTCAGCGATAATTACAAAAATAATAAATGCTATTTTCAAAAACTATAATGCTAAATCTCAAAAAAATTAACATATGTTAAGCCTATGAAATAAATCAAAAAAACTATTTATGTTATCTAGTTTTAACAAATAATTAGAAAAATCGTAAATGCTATTTTCAAAAGCCTATGAAATATATCAAAAAGTAAAAATTAACATATGTTAATGCAAAGTATTCACATGAATTGCACTACATTTTAAAAATAAAAATCATAATTCTATTTTCTAAAGCCTATGAAATAAATCAAAAGTCTATTTACGTTATCTAGTATTTTGTTGAGTATAAAAACTTTAAAAACTAATATTCAAAAACTATAATACTAAATCTCAACAATATTGAAAAAATAGAAGACTTTCAACAATTTTTTAATTTAAAAATATTAAACAAAATTTGGTTTCATTATCTTCCAAAATCGCCAGTTACAGACTTACGTTTCAATTTATTTCAGAAGGTTATTTCCACACTTTTCACAGGGCCTCTTCTTGTCTTCATCATTTAAAAGGTTATTACCTTTTAGAAAGATAATAGTCTGATTCTCATTAGAGATGATATCTAAGTAAAGTGACTTCAAAGCCATGGTTAAGAGATTCAATATGTCTCTGAGAATGCAAGAAATTTGGTTACTCAAGACCAAAGATTTTGGATCGAAATTTGTCTTTTATACCCATTTTCAAATCATATTATCACATGAACACACACCCTTTACATTTCAGTTTTTTTATTTTTTAAATATTAATGAAAGCAGGTTAATTACTTTTTATTGTTTTTGGAAATGTTTTAAAATTCAAAATGGTGTTGAACACATATCCCATTGCATCTACTATATCCCATAATAGTATTTGAACTGGCTTTAAATCTCATCGAGTGCACATATATCTATATACCGGTATATTTAATTAAAGATATCTCTGTTATATATGTATCGGCACATATATATATATATATGTGTGTGTGTGTGTGAATACAAACTGTGACATGTAATAGATTTAATTATGTTACAGTACGATTATATTTATATTTTTAAATCTTTAATTTATTATAAATCCCCCTCCCCCATATTATATTATTTTTTATTTTTCCCTGCCATTTTTTAGGTTAATTCTTATCCCGCCATTTTTTTAAAACTACGTGCTTCTATTCAATGTCATTTACTGCTTGTATATGTCAGCAGCATTTTTGGAAGTGTTTTAAAATTCAAAATGGCACCGAACGCATACTATATCAGCTTCGAAAAGTCTTCATTGCAGCTTTTAGAATGTATGATTATCCGATTGAGAAAAAAAACAATTTGTATGTCAAGGTGTAACAAAGTGTTTGCTTCTTCATTTAATAAATTAAAAAATATGATATTTCAACATAATGATTGAACTATTTTAACTAAATTATTTTTATGTAGATCTATTTATTGTATGAAAATGAGCTATGGATTCTTATTATCAATACATAAAGTCAACGGAAAATTTTATTTAAGACTGCTACATAAGATTTTGAAAATACAATAGCCACATAGAAAGAATATTGTTCAATTATCTCAACATTTTAAAAGAATAAAAAATTGCTTCCTTTTTCTGGAAAACATATGGCTGAAGATAGAAAGGGCTATAATTAGAAAATATCAAAAAATGTCAAATAAATAGACTATGGAACCAGTATATATACATGTATATTAATGTTTCATGAATTAATTTGTATAATCATCACAAACCCCATCTTTACCTTTATTTTACTTTTTTGGCCTTTTGTTTTTTTTCTGCAGTTGCACCAGTCACATTTATTTTTGAGTGCTTGGTAATCATGAAGATATTACTTACAATAGCCAAGTGCCTTAAATGCACAAAAATACTTAGTAACAGACAACTATCAGAATCTCAATCAGTTGCAATCTGTCATTCCTATTCAAAATCCTGATATAATGATCCTTGACAAACAAGATTATAAAAATTTATCGAAAATGGAGTCAATTGATTTAATACAGTGCCAGTTTATTTCACTTCAGATATACATTTTGATAATCTGGACTCACTATTTTAAAGTTTGCTTTCTTTTCTCTGATTCCCTGTAACTTATTTCATGAATACTGCTGCTAGAATTATTCTCTTAATAAATGATTTTTCAGTTACAGGGAACCAAAGAAAGAAAAGCAAACTTTAAAATAACATTTACTTATCCCATTCATGTACTAAACTATTTTTTAAATTATGTAAAATCAAAAGTGATATTTTAACTTTTTTCCCATAACCAGACATATTGATCCATTTTATTTTATGTCAAAAAATTAATCTATTCAATTGCTATGTACTCTGCTGCAATTCATCTAGTCTCATACCAATTCTATGAATATAGTTTGCTGTAGGGTATAATAGTTAAAGCTGATCATCCATTGTGTAAATGTTTTAAAAAATAAAAAACATTGATCTGATATCAGTGTGATCTTTACTAAGAAAGAATCATATTCAAAGAACATAATCGTAAACCTTATAATTTCAGAAGAAACTAATACTCCATACCGACATATAAATTCTCTGTACAGAAACTAGTCAATTCCCAGACATGCTCTAGTTCTAAGATAAACAAAACCATTATTTTGAATGACTCTGAAATACTTTAGATACTACAAATCTATCCAAAGATAAGCGCGAAATGACTGATAAAGGACACACCTGGACATTATTTGCAAGTGTAATTTATTTGAAATCAGATCAAATAATCATCATGCTGAAATTTTATTGCTCTTCACTTTTCATCCTGCAATGAATTTCCAAAATGACTTTAATAAATTTATATCAATTTTGATTTGGTGATATAAATCAGTTCTGGCAATAAATTTTCTACTTGATATTGATGCAATTATGCCCTAAGAAAGCAGGATTCCTTGGAATTTCACTGCAATCTGAACAATAACAGACCTTTTAAAAGATTAAACATCTTTTGCAGCCAGATTCTTGGGATGCAAGATCAAGGAGGCAAGTTCTAATATGATCAAGCCTATGGTCAGAAAAATATTTATGGAAATTGCAGAATGAGAAAACTATAGTATTATCAAATATTTTCATTCTAAAAATAGTCCAAAATTGCAAATATTCATATTTTATAAATAGCTAGAACAACATCAATAAGATTTTTAGTCCAATAAGAAAAGTGAAAACCAGGACCAAATAAAAATGTTGCAAAGATGGTATTACAAAAGTGTTATGAAATAAAACACAGAATTCCATGTCTAAGGGTTAAGCATGAAAGATGATTAGGGAATTCTGTTGGCTATAATTAGCTTTTGTACAAATATAATAGTACTGTTATAATATAATAGCATAAAATAAAGAAAAGATAATAAATAATATTAATGCAAAGATGACAGTGTCTATAATAAAAACAAGACTATATTGAAAATAACTAATGTGTTACTGCTAGTAATAAATATAAATTTTACAAGTAAAAAAAAGAAGATAAAATAATGAAAAAAAATTTGAATCCATAAAGATATTATAAATAGTATTGCCTGCTGATCACAATTTTATATTGGCATTAAATTAGACAATATTTATTAGAAATGAATGTCAAATCAGTAGAGATATCCACATAGCCTTATTCAAATCGGCTTATAATTTAAATCTAATATTCACTCTAATAAATACCAATTGTCTAATCTATTATCCCTATAGTATTCTGGATTACAGCCAAAGTAGATTCAATTTTTTAATCTGCAATGTGAATTACTTTGATACTAGAAGATGGTGTGTTAATATAGCTAATGTTAGGCAATTTACACTCTGATAACTATATGTGCAATCTCAGACTACTGATTAATGTTATTGTAGATAATTATACCAAAATAAATAGGAATAATTAAAATAGGATGAAGACAAATCAAAATAAATATTGAATTATTATAACTATGAACAGTGTAAATAAATAATGGATATTACTACAAATTATCATGTTTTATTCATAATCATTGTCGATATAATTAATAATAATGCAGATGTTGGTAAAAAAATTCTTTCAGAAAATTAACCCATATCCAACCCATCTAACCATCCAATTATTGATCAGTAAAAAAAAAAATTAACTAAAGTATAAAAGAAAAACTTTAAAGTTTATCATAATGGTGAACTAGCCAGTAAGTAAGGTCTTCCTCGTTCAATATTTTTCTCTGAGGATATTGGAAAAGTCATATTTCTTTTAACTTTTCCTATATATAGAAGTTTGCTATTAATTCAAATAAGATCTTTTAATTCTTCTCTGAGGTATTAAAAGAAATGAGCAGAGCAAATTCATAATATCATAACTGTTATTGCTATATGATAATTAAAAAACACGGATGGGCAACTAACCAATATAAATCAATTACCATTAAATGTTTACTATTTTTTATTTCTTCATTTAAGATGAAGAAATTTCTTTCTTAGATGCTCAATAGTTTTTAACTAAGACATCATTTTGGTTTTCTTGGAGAAAGAATAAATGTGTGCATGTATGTGAGAATGCTATTTACCTTTTACTATTTGCAATTATGACAGACAAAAATAAATTATGGCCTTTATATCCTGGGCTGTATAGTCATCAGTCAAAAAAGCAGTTGACGACAGCTAAATTATCAGGTTACAGACTAAGAGGCACTTTGATAATGATCTTAGTAAATTTGATTATCTACAACTGAATAAATTGAAGGGCCAAAAAGAGCCTTATAATATATTCAATAGGATAGTGTGAGACTTTATGAAATTAGAAAAAAAAATGAAAAGACAATTGATTTGAAAAGTAGAAATATACTTTAAGAAAAAGCATAAATATTGGAAAAACAATGTTATGGAGAATTGATGGTGTATTAGTCAGAATAGCAAAATTACTTATCCAACTTAAAGGAAAATAATAAATGCAAATAATTCAGATTTATGCCTCAACAAGAATTCATTCTGATAAATATGTAGATTTTTACATAAATGTATAAAACGTTTTGATCAGACCATTTTTAAATTGTTGTGGAATATTTTAATTGGAAATGAATTGAAAACTGAAATAACAGTGAATAAATTTGATTATGGAAGAAGAAATAAGGGTATAGACTTGAATTTTGCAAAGGGAAAAAGGAAAGGGGGGGGGCGGTGATGATAAAATATTTTTTTAATATAAAAATAGATAAAGACATGGAAGCATTTAAAGAGAGGCAAAGCAGAGTTAGATTATATTTTGATTAATGAAAATACATGTTTCGAGACAGAAGGTGCTTTATTGATTTAAACACAGGAAGTGATCATCAATTAGGAAGATGAAAAATACGTTAATACAAAACTAAAAAGACAAAAAATAATTCAAAAAGACACTTTCAATAAGTGATATTTCTTAAAGAAAAAGTTCTATTGAATTTAAGCTAGAACTTGCAGAAGATGATAGATATTCTATTAAGAATAACTACATAGATAGCAGAAACAAAAAAGCAGCAAATCAATAAATTTTTAACTATCAATACAAGATATAAAGAAAAGATAAAATATGAAGAATTCAGAATAACTAATTATCTGAAATACTATAAAATGGTATAAAAAAGACTTAATAATGACATAAAAATACATTTGTAAAATGGCAAAGAAAGTTGTAAAAAAGAATAAATATCTTTAAAGATATAAAACAATCTTTTGTTTCCTTTATATTGTTTCAACAATATGAAAAATTGATCACTATTAGTAAAAAAAAAAAAAGGATAAAGAACTATATGGTAATAAACAACACAACAAGAAAATAAATAGCCCTATAATTATGTCACCTTTGAAATTTATTAAGTATTTTAAATGAAGAGATGAGATGTGCAATTAAATCTATAAAAAAATGGAAAATCTTGAAATCAAGTATAAATTGCCATTTTGCATTGGATTTATAGATTATGAAAATACATTTGATTTATTGGAACATCAACAAATAGACCTTGGATTCTAAAAATATTTATCAAATGCAACAGTTGTGATTATAAAAAAGTTTACAAGGTTTAGCCATACATGAGGTTAATTTCAACCATCCAAAATTGTTTAAACATAGTTTTATAGCAAGTATTTTGTAAATTAAAATAGAAAAGGAAAAAAAGAATAAAAATTAACAGAGATTAATATATATATATATTGAAGCAGTAAATCTGTTATACATATTTTGCTTCATTGTCTGGTGATATTAGTAACCTTAACCCAGAGGTTCAAACCCATCTCTGTGCTCGTTCAATCATCAGGGACTGTATGTACACATATACACGCGATTGACCCAACCCCTCTTGTAAATTGTCAACAGTTATTTTAAACAGACATAATATTTATTTAAGCTTCAATTCGGAAATATTTAAAATTTCCATCGCCTTAAACGGTCGTGTATGTGTGTGTATGTATTTCAAATGCATAAAATATTGTAAATAAGATTTATTCGTTTTTTTAATTAAATTCTGTATATTATTTGATTTATATAATTAGTGTATTATTATTGTAAAGCTGATGCAATACCCGAGAAGGTTCTGGAGAGTAATTAACATAACTTTAAATTTAAGAAACAAAAAGAATGTACCTTGTTTAATTTAAAATGTTGTTGTTAAATTAGAAGAAATTAGGCAATCCTAAATTTTAATGGAAATTATATCTATTGAATCTATTTTCAATCTAGAAATAGGAAAACAATGCTCTCCAAAAATTATCTCGTTTTTATCTTTCAAATGTAATTTTAAACAAAGGATGAGTGAAAACATACCAGGCAATGCATATCCAACCGCCTCAAGCGGTGACGTAAAAGAAGTTATTGGCATATAAATACAGAAAAATTCAATACAGGGCACTGTGCTTTTATTTTTCAGAGAAGTGTTGCTAAACGAATCCCCGTCACTCAAAATTTTGATAAAATGATTTCTGAGTAGAGTGAAAGAATTTGCTTTTCAATTTCCTTTCCCAATTTTTCTAAGATCGTCTCCGTCCCGCTGTGCTACCATACCATTGCCACTCAAAAACTGTTTTAATCAAATACTGAATTAACTCTCAGAAGATGCTAACCATTATTTTATTTGAACTCTGTATAGATGACTGTGCTTTCCATATTTTAGTTTTCATGTGTATCAACCCATATGGCCGTCAAGTCACCAGAAGATAATTCCGTCCATGTCGCTAACATGAACCTTTAACCTTCATTCATTTAACTATAATTTATTTTAATTACAATGTAACTCCTTGCCTATCTAATAATTGGTGAAGTAGTGCCAATTATAATGACTTTCTGTAAATATAAATGCACGAATCTATGACTTCTAATCTGTAACTGTATTTATTGAATTTCATGCTTTGTCTATCTCTCACTATTTTAATGTGACAAACTTAAATTTTATTTATTATAATTATGTATTGTGGTTTAATTTGATTTCAATATGCTAATGACTCAGTCTAGCAAACCGGTATTATTCTGATTCTCTGTCCCGATATTATGGGATACTTAAATATTTAAATGTAAGTCTTCTTACAAACCTAAGGTTCACTTCATTGAATGTTATTGCTTAATGGTGACCTTTGCTTAATGGCAGACCATAAGCTGTCATCTTTTATGATATCAATTTGTTACCATGCTTAGCACTATTGATTTAATTATATTTAATATTCTTTAAAGTAAATATAATAGCCTTACCTTTCTGTCTAGTAATCAATCATTGGTTGCCATTCCAACAAGCATTGTGTGACTATATAATTATTTATCTGTTAAGCATAGTTACATTTGTTTAATTAAGGGAACAATATTTTCCCCTTTTATATTTTGACATTCTAATTTGTATTCAAAAGTTATATGCGTACCTTTAAGGATGGATTAAATTTTGTCATGTCATTATGCTAGATATTATTAATTTAAAAAGGCTTAATTAACATATGTGTCATTAAGGACCTGAAACTTATTTAGCGTAACTTACTCTTGATAGCATTATTAACTCCGTGTTCTTGCTTTGTCAAAACTAATATCTGGTGGTCCCAAATAACTTCTTTTCATGACTTGTTCCAAAATGGGGTTTGGAAGCACCGACTCCAGAACAATGTCAGATTGTAGTGAAGCTCTGCATGGGATAACATCAGAAAACTGGTACCATGGCATCTGCTACCAACCATTTCTTCAAATACTGCTCTGTCATAAGTGCAGGCGGACTCTTGCATCAATTAATAATTGATGAAGCATCTCGGTCCCAGAGCGGACTTAACATTTATAATGCTATCACTTCAGTCAGCACCACAAACTTCTTAGTAATATTTTATATTGCCCTACAATATCTATAAGCCAGAATGCTGTGATCTCTGTAAACCATTATGTCTATGTTATTATTGATCAGAAATGTCATCTTAAAGCTTATTTGATCTAGCCACCCTCTCGTGTAAACAATCTTTGACTATGCTAGTAAACAACATTTAGTAATTTTGTCAAATCAGAATAGTTCAAATAAATGCACCAAAATGTGTATTTGTTTCAAATAATTGATTTAACGTATACTATTGACCGGATAAAACTTGTTATATCTTTTAAAATGCATTTTCCTGTATTATTCTCGTAAGCTGTAATTCAAATAGGATTGTATTTAAAACAAGGTCCTAATTCATATATACGCTTCTTAAGGTTCTTAATTCTCCCTTTGTGTATCATAGCGCTAAAATTGATATCTAATTTTAATTAGCATATTAAGCCATATTGCCTTAAATGTACGTCATGTAGTCTATTGTTATAGATATATTCGGTTTTATTTGCATATTCTTCAACCATTGTAATCCATATTCTATAATGCATGATAACATTATGTAACCTATAGAATACACAAATCATCGTCATTCATTGTGTGAAACCTATACTTTATTAACCTATGTACTTATATGTAAATAAATTGTCATTTGTATGTATAAATTTATATGTATCGTTGCTTAAGTATTCGATTCCTTTTTAATTATATTAATAAATTATTAACCTCAGTAATTCTTTGTCTTAGTATTGTCTTGTGAATGCCCATTGCTAGGTATTGCATTATATTATAATCCATGCTCATCATCTCATGCTAGTCGGTTGCATCCCATTAAATCTGGTCTTAATAAAATTCAGTATCATTGTGAAGCTCTCCTCACATGTTAGGAGTTTTAAGTAATTACCGTCACATTTCCCTGAGATCTCTTGTCTCTCCGCTGTGGCTCGGGATTGGAATAAATGAAATTCTTGTTATCATCAGAGATATTGTCCATAAGGTCATAGATTTAGAGAATGGGCAAATGGGGCAGAAATCATGATTGCTCCTGACCTGTGTATCTCGGGTATGATTGGTTTTAGGATACTTTCGCTTATTCTCTAACTCTTGTTAAATGTACATACAAATTTGACCAGTACAATATATATATATATTAATGGTGAAGTTTACAAAAAAGAAGTGTGATTAAAATTTGCACCTGATCAGTGATTGTGTCTGTGCATGTTGGCTAGAAAGAGCATCAAATTTGGTGACTGTAAACTTCGTCTTACAACTTCAGGATTAAAATAATTTTCAATGACATCTTAAAAAAGCTAGTGACAGTAATGAATTGAAAGAATTAACTATATATATCTTAATCATATTATTCATAAAGCAGAGAAGCTAATGAGAGAACTTAATCACAGAATTGAACTTGAATGAAATACTTTTGAGAAAAATGGCAATACTATTAGCAAATATGCCTATGTATTTGGTAAAAAAACATTTTAATAAATGTCAATGTTTGTGTACAAATTAAGAATTAAAATTTAATAGAAGAGCAATATTGAGATTGCAGATTACACAGTTAAGTATGGAAAGATGCATATTGGAATAGACAACATATAAGAGAATAAATAGTTATCGACCAATATCACTTAATTAAAGAATTGATAAGTTGGAGATGTCATTAAAAAAAAAAATCATAATTACACAGTTGAATTCTTAAACTGAATTGCAAAATATTATAAAAGATCTAAAAAAAGATCACATGTGAAATAGATGGATAAAGAAGTTTTTTTAAATGATGTGGAAAAGAGAAATTAAGTATCAGAGAAATTGAATTAAACTCAAATAAACTTCTCATTCTGGCTAAAAATGACTATGTCATTAAATAATTTAAAAAATTTTTCCAAATAAAAATCAAAAAGTTTAAATATACTTGATATACAAATTTATATAAAATGAAATTCATGTTTATAATATAGAAATTTTAAGCCAATAAACATCACATGACCATCTTCTCTTATGCTTGTGTATAACTGTTGTTAAAACAGGCAAAACTCACTATATATATTACCACACACAGCAAGCTAGAGTAATCAATGGCTGCCAGAATGCTTGTGCATAAAATCCCCATCTAGTGCCTACTCATCCAATATCCCCAGACTAGTCTGTGGCTTATGGCCTTCGTCAGTGAGGAGCCTTGGATCTGAGAGCACTGCATCTAGATCTTAGTAGATGCAGTGCTCTTAGATCCAAGGCTCCTCACTGACGAAGGCCATAAGCCAGAAGCCTTCTGGCATCCACTGATTACTCTAGCTTGCTGTGTGTGGCAATATATATAGTGAGTTTTGCCTGTTTTAATATAGAAATTTGTGATAAAAAAGATAAATAAAAAAAATATCAACTGCACTCACTCTTTTTAATAATGTGATTTTATTTTACCATTAGTACAAGATACATACATTAATGTTCATACTTTATTACTGAAATAAAGTTGCATTTCATTGAAGGCTGCAATGTTAAAATTGAGATTATCTATTAAATTAAAAATTTAGTGATAATACAAAGGTTGTTTTAAAAATATATATTTTTAGCTTACGTGGGCTTTTTTATTAACTAATTCTTTACTGATTAAATGTGTATATGTCCATGTTTACAAGTAGTTCTAAGTTTACAAATATTAATAATATATAGTTTCTACTCAAATGCAGTGAAACAAAATATATTTAAAACTAGGGCTGTGGAAATCAAAAAAAAAACTCCAATTATACGGGTAACTTTTTTTAACACAGCAATTTCATTCCCAATAAATTCTTGGGTTAAAAAAAAAAACTGTTTTAGATGCTCAGAAGAATCAGCACAAAAATCTAAGCAAAGCTAGGATAACAATAATAGATCTTTTTTATTTTCTTTATATGTGTATAACGCTACAATATAATTTTCAACAAACAAATGGCATAAATAAGATTCTTCTCTAGCAGCTAACAAAAATAAATATTATATATATTTACTATTAAACAATTAAACTAATGTATCCAAAAAACTTAATAAAATTTAGTCAATTCATATTTTGAATCCATACTAAAAATGAAGTTCAACAACATGCATTCAAATTTAGCAGTAAAAGGGGAAATAAGTTTCTCAGCATAGTTTTGAACACAACAAAAGGATTTTCCAATAAGTAAAATATACTTCTCCATAAACAACTTAGAATGAATAGCAGGAAATCATTAAAAGAAAATACAAGCTTGCTTCTCATTTGCCATTGCAAATTAACTGCTTTTCATGACATCGTGAGAAAAAAACGGAAAACTTTGAAGCATATTAGAATGAAATCAGTGTTCATCACTAACTAAAAAAGAAATTATTATATCAATTCAGGGAAACATCCTTTTCATTCTTTGTGGTTTAAACAGAAGCAATTACTATGATAAATTTTGTATTTTATGGTTTATTAATAGACAGTCAATGTTTTAAATTAACTATTATTTTCATTTTAAAAAAAATATATGGTAGATAATTTTAAAATTAAATATTTTTGGATAACCCTTCCACAAACTTGCAATGTCAAAAAAATAAGTGGTACTAAAGTCAGTAGTTTGAATGAGAAATATTATCAATGACAATATATTGTAGAAGGCACTAATAGTAAAAAAAAAAACTTTGTGAAGCAAAAATTAGCAGTATTGAAAAAAAAAAAAAGATGCGCTTATAAGAGTATCAAATTTAAAAAGACATTTGCAATGTTTTCATCATGAAGTGTTGGAAGAGATACATCAGAAAAATACCAATACAAACAATTATCAACAACAGGAATAAAAAAGAGATCGGCAATTTAGTGCAAGACAAGAATAAATTATCCAAACTCTTTACTACTGATAAGAAAACAGTAACAAAAATCAAAAAAAAGTTTTAAAACTACATAATCAAAATAGTGGGCCAATGACTTTTTATCCACAATTGGTGTCTTTACATTTAAATGGTGAAATGAATAGACAACTTGCAAGTTCTCTAAAAAGTATCAGAAGGCTAGTAATTGATGAGTCTAAAAAAAAAACAAAAAAAATCTGAAGGATCACTTAACTTTTATTAAATGAATAATATGCAAGCAACCACAGAGTAAATTATTTTGCCACTAATTCCAATTTGTTGATGAAAGTAATAAAATTCTAAATCTGATATTAGGAGTAAAAAATATTCACACACTTCATAAGAATGAATATCTCCAAATGTTGAACAAGCAATGTTAAATAATTTTAAAATTAAAAAAAAAACATATACAACCCACAAACAAAGCAAACAATGGAAAATAATGAATATTTGAATGATATTGTTGAAGAAGCATTTAAGATAATTCAAATTCAACATATATGATGGGTTGTGTATATATTGGATTGCAATTAGTAATAAAACATCATCACAAAGCTATTCTCATTGAAAAAGTGAGATAAATGGCTGTTGCAATCAGAACCCCAAAAATCGATGGTATTCTGAAAAAGCAAACTAGAAAAACAATTATTTTTAGATCATGCTACATGCCGCTGAAACCCTTAATTAATGGTTAAATGTCATTCTAAAACTACAAGCTAAAGATTTGGTACCTATAAAATTTTTATTAGGAATAGAAAAAATTGATGCAACAGCTAAGCAAAACTGATATTATTATAACTTCAATGAAAAAAAAAATCAATTATTGTATAATAAAATTTTATAGCTGCTATTTATATTGATGCAATGAATCGAATTTTCCTGAATAACAATCAAAGTACCTTAGGAAAAATAACACTTGAAAAGGTTACAAGTATCAGAAATTTTTAAACCAAAGGATGAAAAAGTTAGATGCTATTATAGTTCAGAAACATCTTTCTCAAATAAAGGGTTACACTTCAAAGTATATTTGGATAAAAAATAGAACATTTAAAAGTGAAGTGTTTTAACAAATCCAGCACATATTCAAAAAAAGCAAATTAATAAGTTTTAAAAAGAATTTTAAAAAATTGAAAAATATGACCGTTTACCAAAACTGGAATGTATAAGAAGCCATATAATATTTACTCAAAAATTATTTGCATAGCAACTAGACCTGTAATGGCAATGTAAACAATGTTGAATGATTATTTTCAGCAATGAAGATAAAGCAAATTTAAGGACATCTATGGAGGAGATTTTGGCTAAAGCCATTATTTTTCTTAGAACCATTTTATAAAAACAACCTAGTTTTGAATTTTATTGTGCTTTTATTTAAAATGCAAGAAATGTTATTTTATATTAATTTTTTTATTACTTCTTTTTGTTTTTTGTTAAAATTTGTTTATTTACAATTTAAAAAAAAAGCTTAAATCCCAATTTAATTAATATAATTTTTTTTTTTTTGATTAGTGTTTTTACCTTTATTTTTCCTTTGCATTATCTGCTTTTACTATTAGCAAAACTTTAGCTTTTTATACTGTATATAAAATATACAAATACCCTTTAAATAATAATTTAGTTTCATGCGTATTAATTTAGTTATGCACATGTTAGCAATCAATTATAATGTGAAGTCGAAGATCATAAAAAAAAAAGGAGTCATAGTCAAAGAAAAGTTCCTGAATGCAAAATTCAGAATTAAAAGTAATGTGACAGTAAAATATTATTATTTGTTTAACAAATATTAATGTTACCTGTGCTAGACTGAAGCAGATAGTGCCAGGAGTAACTGTTGCATGTGATTTAATAGTAAAAATAAATTTGTAAGGCGGACTGGTGGAAACTTCAATATGTCTAAAATATATATAAAATATCTAATTAAATTCAGTACAAATTTTAACTAGGAAAAACATATACAGATAGATATTTCAAGCCATAAATTAACATAAAAGAATTTCATAGGTAAAAAATATTAAATGTTCTTTCGAGATTTCTATGTATGTAAGAAAAACAAAAAAATCTCAATAAAAATTAAATTTAACTCCCTATATTTCATTAAAAATGACAAATCATAAAATAACTTTCATCTTACGATCCAAATTTTCTCAAAAAACAAAAGTTTAAACATTTCCTTATAAATGAGAAAATGGGAAAGAACATTTAATATAAACAATATATAAAATGCATATATATTTAATCATATTATGAACCAATATAATACATTAGAAAAGTATATAATGTTTGGAAACAGATGGGAAATGAGAATGTCCAGAGAATAAGTGGATTCTAATGTATGATTAAAAAGTCTAAAAAAATTACATCCTTCTGGAGCAATGCCATTCATATTCTCATCAAAAGTTTGTCAATTTGACAACATTTATTAGAAATAATAATACAGTTAACAAAGTTGTACAAAAAAAGTAATATAATTCACAATAATATATATTGTACTAGTATAAAATGAATGTAATTTTAATTATCATTAGACCCTAAGAATTGGGCCAGCCAAAATCTATACCAGCACAAATTAGTAAATACCATATTTAATTTACTTAATGGCCCCCATCACGTCTGGACATCAAAATCTGTAACAATATAAATGAATAAAAATTATTATATATCACTAATTTAGCAAGCTAGATCTATGACAATATAAATATTGTTTTAATTATCTGGTTAAAATAAGTCACTATCTATTACTATAAAGATATCTACAATGAATTTAAATGAATCACATTAGAACATTAATTATAATTTGTGTTAATAAATAGTTTTGTTTTTTTTTTCATATGTCATAGCAACCGTCTGCAACCAACTACTTGCTTGCAAGGCAGCTGCGATAACATCTCGGCTATGTTTGATAATTCTAATTTTATAATAGTATAACTATATTTTACTTAATAATTTCATAATACTCAAATTTAATACCTGCTTATAAGAGCATGAACATAGATAAAATAACAGTAAAGAATATAAATTATAAAACATAAAATGTGTTGAGCACCAATTTATTAATTTAAATAACCAATTAATGTTTATTGAGACCTTAGCTTAACTTTTTAATAAATAAAGTTTCAATAAGAAAATTAGTAAAAATAAGGTAAAAAATTATTAAAATATGTATATATCTATTTATACTTTAGCTAGCTGAGTATTTATTATAAAATAGAAATATGGAGAAAACACTTATGTAATTAATAAATTAGAAATACTTATGAGATTCGAATTTAATTAATAAAATAAAATTTATTAACATAAATATATATAAACCATTAAGCATCACATGATCACATCTCCTATACTAGCACATTAATTGTTGATAAACAAGCCTTCTGGCATCCATTGATTACTCTGTTTAGCACAGGTGGCAATACTGTATGGAGAGTTTTGCTCTGTTTATCAACAATTAATGTGCTAGTATAGGAGATGTGATCATGTGATGCTTAATGGTTTAACACCAATCCTGCCTAATAGGATAGTGGTGGCTATGGTTGTAAAAGAGCCAAAGACACCAAAATGTATGGGTACTGAACAGAGTTCAGACCCATACGACTATATAAGCTATTGAGCTTAGATTAAAAATATTTTTTGTGTTTTCCAATTTCATTCTCATAGTTTTGTAGTTAAGTAAAGATAAAAGGTGGTTGCTAGAGGGTTGCATTAGATCCTAAGATCTAGATGCAGTGCTCTCAGATCCAAAGCTCCTCACTGACAAAGGCCACAAGCCAGAAACTAGTCTGGGGAATATTGGATGAGTAGGCATTGGATAGGGATTTTATGCACAAGCCTTCTGGCATCCATTGATTACTCTGTTTAGCACAGGTGGCACTACTGTATGGAGAGAGTTTTGCCTTTGTTTAATACCAATATCATTAACAATCAACAATCTCAGTCTATTGTCAAGGCAATCTTTATCCAATAACAATAAAAATCAAACTTTTTTTATAGTCTAAAATGTTTGTATAGACATTAAAGGCTGCAGCTTGACTCCAGAGAGTGAAATTATTGATACAAAGAAATTTAAATAAATCTCATTAAACAAGTAAATATAACCTGTTCTGAAAGCAGACTAATATTGCAATTATAACTATCAAATTGCATTATCACCATATATTACTTAGATAATAAAACTAATAATTCCCAAGGCTAGACAGCTATTCAATGTAAAAACATGAAAGCAATCAGTATTTAAACAATACTAATATCATTAACAATCAACAATCTCAATATGTTGTCAAGGTAACCTTCTTTAATTAATAAATGAGAAAATCCACTTTATATATGGTCTAATACAGGGGTCAATTACCTTTTTTTCATACAGAGCCACTTTTAGAATTATATTTACCAAAATAATACCTACAAAGCCACAAGTCAACAACTTGAATTATGAAATATACATTTTTGAAAATTGAGCCTAAAACATGTTGTTGTTAGAATGACTTTACTCGTACTTTGCTTAAAGGTGTTGTAATAAAATACACTGCAATTTAATTATTTATTATCAATGTTACAATAGACGTAATTATAATTATAAAATATAATTATTAAAGTAAAAATGAGTGATTTTAAACATTCTTCCATATAAATTAGCATTTTTCTTTGGTCAAATAGTATGCTGTGATTTCAAATATTTTGTAATATATTTAATTTATAGGAATAATAAAATTAAAATATATAACTTTATAATAAAAAAATAAGAACAATATATAGTTTCTAATGAGATTTTTGTTGATGAAATTCTTGAGAATGTTTTTCAAAATTTGGTAAATATGGCATTATTTTCATTTCAAACAAGACAGCAGACTTACACTGTTCAACTGATTTCTTAATTTATTTTAATAAAATTAGTTTTTGAAAATATCTGATTGCAAAAATATGTCAATCCAAAAATCGACAGAAATCAAATGTATAAGTTTATAATTGGATATAAGTACCAGGCAGTAACATAAAATAATAAATGAATAAGTAACTTAAATTTTGCAACAGTAAAATTAATTTGTGCGCTAGTATTCACTCAACATCAGCCGATGACGAATTGCAGTGTATGAACCAAAGCGTGCAAAGAACTTTCAAAGAATATTGTTATTGTATATGAATATTGTTTAAATATTCAATAGAGATCCAGAACAATATTCAATAGAAATCCAGAATGGCATGCTCAAAGAGTCATACTTGGCTCGCAAGCTATAAGTTGATGACCCCTGATCTAATATGTTTACATGCACACTAAAAATTGCAACTTGATCACAGAGTAAACAGGTTAATATACTCTTGGGGCCAAACTATTATCTAGCAACTGGATAATTATATAATTTGTTTAACGAAAACTAACATAAAAAGTTTAACAATAAATTCAAGAGTTTATTTATTCTGATTAATAATATTAGTAAATAGAATTAATATACTAACTGTCTCATCTCTGTACATAATTAAAATATAAATGTCTTTTCAACTGTAGTTCTGTAAATACGTTAATGCTCATACACATCTCGAGATACTCTAATTATATTATCACAAGAGCACTGTTAATACTAGTTTACTCTACAACACTTAAAGAGTTTTTCTAAGTCTGCTTTCAACTCTTTTTTCCCATCTCTCTTCACATTACTACTTCTCTAGATACCACTGACTGAAGTAGACTGATAGACCTGAGAGAATACTATTTGATGTTCTACAGGCATTTTTATCAACTTTGCTTCTTGCAGTAAATTAATTTTCTTTTCAGAATATTATTATTTCTGGAGTGCAATAACACTACCTATATTGAGCAGTCTGTACACACACACAAACACAATTTTATTAATATATATATATGCACTCAATCCGTATACAACATTCCTACCCTCACTTCTATGTAGCTTTTGCTTTTTATAATCTAATCTTATAATTTTAACAGTCTTCTCTGCATTTGCCTAGACCTTGTTGATATTAATTTTTCCTCTCGCTCTATAGTTTTCCTGTTCACTATTTATTTCTGTAGCTTCCTTTTGAATTGGAGTTATATGGTGCTTCTAATTCCATGTTATTAGAAACATCAGTCTTATTATCCTTAATTATACTTGAAATAGTAACTATATCTTCTAATATTTCAATTTATTCTTTTATATGGTTAACATGGCTTCTTAAAACTCTCATCTTTTAATTTGTGCAGACACAGTTCTACTAATTAATCTCAGTAGCCATTTTTGATTAATCACATCTCTATTCCATCATATGGTTTGCTTTAAATCTAAAGTTTTCCAATCCTTCATCTTTCCTTTTTGTTTTATCTGATACTAAAATAGATAAGTGCATTCTTACACATCATTTCATTAATAATTCTGCTGAAGTTTTCTTCATGGCAGAATTAGGGGTGTAGTGCTGGTATTCTTTAAACAGTAGCTTCACTGCTGTTAGCAAGCTTGACAACTTCTTACAATTTTTCCAATATTTCTGTTTATGTTCCACCACAAATATACAAATGAACTAGTTCCTTTCCTTTTAATCCAACCAGATATAACTTTGCTGTTATCAAGTTTGGACTTCAACTTATATAGTGGTAGAAATTTATTTTGGTCATTTATTTTTACTGTAGCAGTTTTAACATGTCAGATACTTATTTCCTGAAGAGCAACATTCTTTACCACTCCTTCCTTGATTTATTAATCAATTTTAGATATTTGATATTTGTTATTGGAAACCTTTACATTTAACATTTTAGGTGCATCATCAGTTTCTTTCAATTTCTTCACAGTTGTAAACATCTTAAACTCTCCTCCCTCAATTTACTTTTTACCAATAAATCCTGTTTTGTCATTTACTACTTGTTTTTACACAACTTTAACAAATGACCTGTTAGGCTGCAGTTTTTTCATTTTAAACTTATTTGTAAATTTTAAATGGCCTGTTGTTCTACAGCAGTAACATGTATAAGGGATGTTTTAATTTCATATCATTCATGGTTTTGCCATTTTTACACCTAATTCCGAGGTATCTAAATATGTTACATTTTTGAAGGCTTCCATGTGTTCGAAAATGGCTTCATGAGCTATAGCAAATTCAATAGTGATCTTATATGTTACCTTATACTCATTTAATAGTATCTGTCTGAGCATTACATTTCTGAAGCACTGTAATAACTGGTCCAATAACATTTCATTGATATAATCCTTGAATTCACAGTCTTTCATCAAAGTCCACAGTATTAAATCATATTTGCATATAGTTTCATTTTGCGATTGTATTCTCCCAAGAAACAAAGATGGACTGTGAATTTCGATGTTATCAATTTAAAATAGATATTTAATTTTATTAATAACTCTTGGTACACAATTTCTTCAGGAAGCTTCAGATCACATAAACTATTTGCCAAATTTAAGACATCATGTACTGATATCCACAGCATACTAGTTGAAAACTTTTAGTGTATCATTAATTATTCCATTCATGAGGATGTATTTCTCCAATACATATATATGCTACTGTCTCAGATTTTCTATATCAAAGATCAGTGTTATATTGTTATGCACATTTCTTGGAATTATCCTAATCACTAATATATACTAACAGACTATTCAGGTGAAAAAGCTGTGGCATAACAACTTTACATCTATCCAATTTTTACTGCATGTATCCAGGTTAAAATCCTCTGTTCTATTGCCACACTTAATACATTCTTGGAACCAAAGTATAATTCTAGCAGCTGGAAGATTAGTAGATAGCTTAATAAATCAATTGGCTCATTGCTTGTTGAACACATGATCAATCTAGATTATATAACACTTTTATAGATAATGAATATATAAATATTTCTTTAAAACTGTAGCTCTGTAGCACCTTACTGTTCACACACATCTCTTGAGATGGTCTAATTAGATTATGACTAGAGCTCTTCTTTACTGCTAAAACTATTTTATTCTATTCATAAAGAGTTTTTCTAAGTCTGCTTTCAGCTCTAATTTTTTTTTTGTTCTCTCTTCATACCAAATTACTATCTCTAGACACCACTGACTGAACTGGACTGACAGAACTGAGAAAACACGATTTAAAGTTTTTCAGGCATTTTTAACAACGTTTCTAATTTGCATAAGGTAAGATTTTATTGACATGCAAATTAGTGTATTGCTTCTTGCAGTAAACTAATTTTCTTTTCTGCATATTTTTGCTGGAGTGCCCTAACACTACCTACACTAACCAGTCTGTATAGACATACAATTTTATTAATAAAGACATATATACATCAAGTCAGAATATAACACAGGTTATATTTACCTGTTTATTTCTTTACATCAATAACTTCACTTTCTGTGGTCAAGTTGTAATTTCTAGTGTCTATATAACCATAAATAAAAGTGGCATTTCCACCTTTGACAACAGATTGAAATTACTGATTGTTAATGACATTGGTATTGTTTAAGTGTTGACTGCTTTCATGTTTTTAAATTATTATATACATATAGTGGTGTATTAGGAAATGATAAATAAGCTTTTAAGAAACAATATAATTATCAAATTTATAAGATTCATCTATTTGAGTCTGTTCCTTTGATTGGATTATATTAGATTATGACTCTTTTATGTTAATTATGTGGAATTATAAATATAAGATAGCAAATAATGAATGGATCACAATCACAAAAAAATACAGCGTATTAGCAATATTTGGAATTCGCCATGAAATCATATTTGCTAAAAAAAAATATTTAAATTTATGAGAACACCCACAGTCTTCTAGAGAATTGATTAATACTAATAGTGATGTAAAATAATAAATAAATATTATTTTATTAGTCATTTATATATTAGGGAAAATCATTGTTTAGAAAGAATGGGAATATTTGTGCTATTATTTTTCACCAATGATTATTACATATATATTTAGATGATGATGACAATTTGTAAATCGATGAGTAATTTTATTATATGTATACTAAAGCATGTTGAATATTTTAAATCTAAAATTTCTTTGTGTAATCCTCATTCTCTAAATATATATATATTAAAATATTAAGATTCTGAAGCAATTAACTTATTTAAAAGTTCTTTCAATATTATATAATATCAAAACTCCACTCTTTTACACTTTACATAATTAATATTAAGGGTGTATATGAGGTAAGTGGAATTGTGGGTAATGTTTAGTGTAAATATGTTTTTATTTTGTAGTTCTTTACACTTGAAAAATCTGTTTGTAGTAGTAGAAACCAATGGTAGAGTTTTAGAGTTTACTTTCTTGACTAGTCTGGTTGACTTCTAAAAGGGTAATTTTGATTATTTATTGACTAGTTTAGCTTTATGCTTTTAATGTTTATATATATGAAATTTGATAGAAAAATCAACTTCTTGTATTATAAGAGCTTTAAAAGTCAATCTCAAGATAACAATTATGATAATTTGTCGAATGTGGATTTTGATTTTTAACAAAAGCATATACTAAATCTTGGTGCAAAATATGTTGGCGGTCAGTGGGAAGACAGTGATCTAGAATAGAAATCTTTGGTTGAAAATTCCTTAAACATAATTAAATCTGATTTAAAAATTTGTAAAGATTTTGTAAAAAAAGTAAAGGAAAAAAAGTTTAATTATAAAACGATTTATGATTGGAATGTACAAATATCTAAATTTATAAAATTTATATCTGAAAATAATTTAATTTGTATAAAAGAAGATAATGGTCTTGGAATGTGTTTATTATTAAAATCTGATTATGATGACAAAGTTATTACTCAAATGAAGAATCTTAACTTTATGAAAGTTGATAAAGTAAATATAGAAAATTTACAAATTCAATTTATTAATAACATTTTTAAAAAAAAGCCAAAAATAATGTGATTGATAATAGCACTTATAAAATTTACCCTTCTGCTGCAATATGTCCTAAGATTTTTTCAAATATAAAACTGCATAGAGAAAATGAACCATTACATTTAATGGTTGATTGAAGAGGGGGAGGGAGTATTATGAAACGTTTAATTGAAAAAATCTTTCAAGAAATTCTTGGTTTTGGTAAATATACAATATGTTCTTCATTTGATCTTGTTAATAAAATCTGTAACATTAAGATTGATGTTAATGACATAATATGTACTCTAGATGTAAGTGAAATGTATGGATCAATTGATCGATTAGCATCTATTGGAATTATTTCCAATGCATTAAGTTTTAAAAATGTTAACGCAAAAATAATAAAATTTATAACTGAAACATTAAGCTTTATCGATAAAAATATTTATGCAGTTTTTAAGAAGGATTTTTTAAAAATGTGCAATGGCTGACCAATGGGTTTACCTACTGTTGCTCAAATATGTAATTTTGTAATTTCTACATATAAAGAAAATATTTCGAAAAAGGAATATCAAAAAAATATTATTGTATATTATGCTGATGATGTTTTTGTATGTGGCAAATCAAATACAATTACTCAATTGTTTAAAGAATTAAATGGTTCAAAAGCCTAAAACGGATAAAAACAGATGAAAATTTAACGTGCGTCCAGTTTATTGATCTTAAAATAACTAGAAATCAATGTATGCGGGATTACTGTATGACTATTAAACCAATAGTTAAAAAGGGTTATATTCCATTTAAATCAAAAGTGCCAATGTCACACAAAATGGCAGGTTTGAAGTCCTTATGTGGGAATAATAGTCTTTGCAAATATTCATGGGATAAAGGCAAAAATATTGAAATATATTCAAATGAATTGTTAAATGTTGGCCACAATTATAATCATATATATAATGTTATTAGAGATTTTAATACAAAATATAAGAATAAAAATTTTAATAATAATATTGATTCTCCTGCTAATAAAAAAATATGGATATCAATACCATATATTTTGAATGATCAAGTAAATTTTATAACGAAAATTTATAAAGGTATATATGATATTGCATTTTACACACTTCCTACATTAAACAAATTAATAAATAACTCCAAAGATAAAACCTCATTTATAAATAAAAATTGTGTCATTTATAAATTGATATGTAGGTGTGATAGTGGATATATAGGTGAATTGAGATGTACATTGGAAAACAGAATTAAAGAGCACTAGCTGTTATTAAAACAGGTTCAGAAATTAAAACAAAATTGTAAAGTAGATAATAATATTTCAGCATCTGTTTTTTATGACCATAATAAATCATGTATTTATGGTTTTGACTTCAATTTTAATAATGTAAAAATATTGCAAGTTGAAAAAAATAACAATAAAAGAAAAATAAAGGAAGCTATGCTAATATACAAATATAAACATGACATAATTAAGAGGTTAGCCTTTCAAAGTTTTAGTTGACAAAGATTACTAGGATAATCGAAAATGTATTTACAAATATTCAATTATATAATCATATATTGCTTTGAAAAAATACAGATATCGAATAATATTATTATTATATTGAAACAGATCTGTTTCACCTATTATTATGTTGAAACAGATCTGTTTCACCTATTATATTCTATAATAGTATATCTCATTTCACTCAGATTGTGTGGGTTTCTTTAATTTAAAACTTTGAGTGTGCTTATAATATTGCTGACTATGTACGTGTATAATTGCCTTATTAACTATAATATGAAAATATACCTGGGTCTTAATGCGATTTTGAAGTTATGCGATTCATGTTTCTTCTTAATATTTTTCATATTTCACTATCTTTAGTTTTAATTTCATGTTTATTAATTTATTCTATGTTCATCAGAATGGAGTTTGTGAGTCAATAATTATCGGAGAGGCGAGTAAGCACCTTTCCGTTATGTCGGATTATTGTAATATAAATAAATAACGGCAAAACTCCCTTCTGAAATCAAACTATTATTTACGCTAGAGTGAATCAGTTATTTATAATGCACAAAACACGTTATTTAAAACGCATATTTTGCACAAGTTATTTAAAATGTATATTTTGCGCAAGTTATTTAAATTGTATATTTTACACAAGTTATTTAAAATGTATATATTGTGCAAGTTATTTAAAATGTATATTTTGCATAGGTTATTTAAAACACATATTTTGCGTAAGTTATTTGAAATAGATAGATTGCGAGTTATTTAAAATTAATATTTGAATAAGTTATTTAAGAATCAATATTTTGAGTGAGCTATTTAAGAATCCATATTTGACTTAGATTATGTAAAAATCAGTTCGTTTGATATTAGATGTAAATTATACAGCATATGATTGTTTCAAGTTCTAGTAAATCTTTAAATTTGCTGTAACTCCATTTAAATTAAAGAGTAAGAAGCTATGCAGAGATCCTTAAATCAGATTCTTATTATCGCCTTTATCAGACTTAATAATCTCATTTATGAACTGATCGGTGGTAGTAACACTGAAAGAAACTAAGATTTTGGCGCAATTAATTTATGAAAATATTAAATTAGCGTTGCAAATGTGTTGCTAGTTAGCATAAATAGGCATCTCTCCTTGCTATACCTATAATGGCCTACACCAGGATCGTTTCCACGTCAAGTCACGCCTCGAAAGTTTAGGCAACTGTGACATTTATTTGTATTTGAAGGAAAAAAAAAATGTTCCAAAGAGCTCGTAAACCACTTCTGCTCACTTGAATAAAAAGGCCTCTTCGTATTATAGCAAGTAGCCCGGTCTGAGGAACCGATTACTAGGTAATAAACCTCAATTAAGAACATTATTCGAGGCGCACTTATTCTGATACTATAGTTTATAATGCTCTAGAATCTGACGTTCGACTGCCATACCTCAGTTCAACTCCCCTAAAAAGTAACTTCGGCTTTGATCTGATTCGGAATCTGAATTAATGTGTTTATCTGTGTAGCAACTATCATGCAAATATCGTTATAGTTGAGTTTAAACTTAGTTATAATAATATAATCTCCATCAGTTACCAACAAATAGATTACTCTATTACTGATTTCCATTATATAGAACATAGCATGAGTTATGACATAGAAGATGGTAGGATCCTATTAAAGTGATTTAGAAAACAATGATAGACAAAAAGTGGAATTCATTTCTCAACATAAATGGTCTGAATTAAATTCATTAAATACAATTGAAAAATTCATATTTGATGCTTGGAAATTTCTTCCAAAATCATTTCATCATGTAAAAATATATGCCTTTGCAATTTAAACAATTTTTGATTCGACTTATCATTGTGAACAATCATTTTCCAATATAAATCTGATCAAATGCAAATTCAGAAATTCATTAAATGACAAAACTTTGGAATCATGCTTATGATTAAAAGTTACAAATTATTTACTAATATTGATAATCTATCAAAAGAGACGCAACAACAGAGATCACATTAAGAACATTAACAAGATTATTATTTTATACATTTTGTTGTATTAGTTATTAATAGAATAAAGATTGAATAAAAGATATGTTTTCCTTTAATTCTGTATTTAGTGTTCTATAATTTTGTAAAATAATTGTTGATTATATGGCTCAATCGTTTAAATAAAAATCCTATCTATCACCTATTTGGCTATTCCCTTAATTAAGGTTGCTGACCTCTGATTTAGTGTACTGTCTTAAGTAAATATAGTAAATTAAGCTTTTCTAATTGGAATAATAAAGTAGACACAATTATTTAGTATATATAGGAAATAAACACATCTCTGTAGTAGTGGTGAAAAAACTGTAAAATACAAAATAAAACGAACTTAAATTTCTTGATGATAATAAGAGCTCTTTCAAGGATGGAACAAAATAAGGAGATATACAAGAAGACTAATGAGCCAAATATGGAGCAACTGAAACAATCTAATGAGTAGCAAAAAGTACAAAGTTGAATCACAGAGCAATGAAGATCAGCAAATGCATCAACATTTAGAGATAGAAAATCGGGAATAAAATTACATGATGGAAAATCTCATGCAAAAGTTGCAAGAGATGCAAGAAAATATGGATATAAAATTCCAAAATAGGGATAGTAAATTCTAAAATATAAAAATTCCAAAATTATTGGAATTTAAAGCTACAAGAGATGCTACAGAGTATGGATGTCAAATATCAGAACATGGAATAATTACTACAGAAAAATGAAGATAAATGGCAAAGCATACAACAAAGCATCAATATGAGACTTTCAGAACATTGCAGATATGCAGCAGAAAAATGAGAAAAAGTTTAAGAACATGCAAAAGAAAAATAATAAGTTTAGTGATATGGAGCAAAGTATGAATGGGAAACTTCAGAGTATTGAGAAAATACAACAAAATAATGAGAGAAAGGTAAAAAAAGCATCACAAAATATTGGCATGAAATTTAAAAATATTGAAGAAGTACTGATAAAGGATGAAGAGAAATTCCAAGAAATGTAGAGAAAATTAGATAGTAAACTTCATAACATAGAAGGAGGGCAATGACAAAATCGCTTATAGTGAAGTTAATTAAGAAAAAGCAAATGGAGAAAATAAAAAAGATAGGAATTTAGTGGATGGAATATGAAAAAAAAAGTGATGAAAATATAGCAGAGATTCGGATAATAATAAAAGATTTAGAAGGTCAGATGAAGGGGTTGAAGACATGGGTTCTAGATGAGAGTGAAGTAGGAGAAAAGGACTAGTTATAGTGATGAAATTTAAGAGCATGGTTCTAAGTTAATGAATCCATTGGGGAAAAGTGATATCACAGCAAAGAGTGGAGTGGAAGAGATAAGTTCCTTAATCCAAAATGGAAAGGAAGTAACTAAAATCCCTAACCTAGAGTCATCTCAGGAAGAACAATTAGAAAAATATCCTCAAGCTCACCTTAATGTGAATCAATTTTTAAAAATAAGAACATTCAAAGACCAAGCTGGTGAAACCCCTGTAGAACATTTAAATACTCTACAAAAATATTTTCATTTTAATTCCATGTCGCATTTAGCAATAGCATGAAATCACCTGCAAGGAACTGTGCAATCATGGTGGGATTCACTGTTTAATCAGCCTGAGATTTTTCTAAGATATAAAAAGGCCTTGCTGGATAATTTTTGGACAGAAGAATGCCAAAAGATTATACAATATATCATGCAAAAAACTTCAAAGCTGGCAGTGGTCAGACTAAGGACATTAGATGTGTGTAACATGCCAGAGAGTCAGATTATTCAAACTGTTCAACATAATTTGCCGTTCCAAATAGAACACAGATGCCATTAAGTACTGATAGGAAATCTATAGAGAAGTGGCTGAATTACTGAATGCAGTGAGCATGAACTTATAAAATCAGCAGACTAAACTACCCGACAAGGTAAAAGAAACCAAGGGTATTAATGGTATAGAAATTAGGAATAATAATGAAGTTTCATATTGGAAAATAGACAAAGGAAATGTAGGTCCAAAAGCTTATGTTAAAAAACATATGTTATATATCATCATCATCATTATCAACCATTATCAATCCACTGGAGGATGAAGGTCTCTCCAAGTTTAATCCATCTTCTCCGATCTTTAGCTTCTCTTCTCCACATCACCCCTACACATTTTCTTATTTCATCCATCCATCTTACATGTGGTCTCCTTCTGGGTCTTTTACAATCTCTTGGAATCCTGTTTAAAATTTCAATTGTCCATCTATTATCATCGCTTCTAGCAATATGTCCAGCCCAACTCCACTTCAATCTTTTAATTTTTTCAATGAGGTCAGTAACACCTGTTTGTTCTCTTACCCATACATTGCGTTTTCGATCTCTTCTTGTTACTCCCAACATACATCTCTCCATACTTCTTTGAGTGGTCTGAAGTCTCTGTATTGATCTTCTATTAAGTGTCCAAGTCTCAGATCCATAAGTAAGAACTGGTAAAACACATTTGTTAAAAACCTTTCTTTTCAAACACATAGGCATATTTCCTTTTAATATCAAGTTATTTCTACCGAAAGCACTCCAACCAAGTTTAATTCTATGATTAATTTCCTCCATTATGTTTCCATCTGTATTAATAATCTGACCAAGGTATTTGTAACTCTTAACTTCTTCTAATTCATCATAATCAATCTTTATTTTCATATTTTGAGCAAATCGATTAAACATTACTTTAGTCTTTTTAACATTTATCTTTAGTCCTACTTTCCTACTTTCATCTGCTAACTCCTGCAACATTTCCTGCAGCTCTGAAGCATTATTTGCAAAAACAACTACATCATCTGCAAAATCTAAATGACTTAAATACTCTCCATTTACTTTCACTCCTTTAGTTTCCCATTTTAATCCACAAAATACTTCTTGCAGCACTGCTGTAAAAAGTTTTGGAGATATGGAGTCACCTTGTCTTACACCTTTCTCAATGTTGACTTTCCCAGTATCATTATGTAATCTAATTGTTGCTGTTGCATTTTTATAAATATTCTTTAAAATATGACAATATCCTGGATCTATACCTTGATGATCCAATGCTTTAATCACTGAAGAAATGTTTATAGAATCAAATGCCTTTTCATAATCTACAAATCCAAAACATAATGACAACTCATATTCATTTGTCCTTTCTATAACTTCTCTCAATACTTGAATATGATATACTGTACTAAAACCACTTTTAAATCCAGCTTGTTCTCTTGGTTGGTGAAAATCCAAGGTTCTCTGTAGACGAGTTGTAATTATCTTGGTAAAAATTTTATATAAAACTGATAAAAGGCTGATAGGTCTGTAATTTCTAATATCTTCTTTATCACCTTTTTTAAATATAGAGCTCACAAAATAAGCTCTTAACAAGCTTTGAGAATATCTTCAACCCCAGACCAGTTTCTGCTACTGGCGTCGTCAGTGAGATGCCAAAATATTCAAGCATTAGATTAATAACACCAGGACAAGCCCAGCATTTTATCTAATGTATAACTATTAAGTAGAAACTCTGAAATTTTCAGATATCTATATGTCTTCCAATCCAGCTATCTAACTTAAAATAGTCATATGGGCTTGTACTGATGTTTTTAATCTAATGCTTGAATATCCTGGCACCTCACTGACGATGCCAGTAGCAGAAAACGGTCTGGGTTGAAGATATTCTCAAAGCTTGTTAAGAGCTTATTTTGCGAGCTCTATATATAACATTTGTAAACATAAGCTTATTAAATTAGGTCATGTGACATCTGACTTGATTTTTTTTTTTTTTGTAGTTAAAAAACATAAAATGATGAAGGAAACACAATCAAGTGGTTGCTTTAAGAATGAGTAATGTTCATCTTCACCAAGATCAATCTGACACATTCAGGATGCGTCATGATCACCTTCAACCAGTGTAAGTTGCCATGTTAAGAATGATTCGCTATCACCTTTATTAATACCTGGGTGTAGCAAGATGCATCTTAAAAGTACAAGAAGTAAAATTTCAGGAAATGGAAAGGGGCCTTGGTAAATCATCCCCAATTTCAAAACTGAAAATAACATTCAGATTCCTAAAATCTGCAGTATAATTGTGCCACAACCACATGACCTATAAATAGTTCCCTTTGGGAGAAATATATTGTATAACTTAAGTAAATGAGATATTTATTTATATAGTGTGATGTTTATGAATTGTAATAAACTAAAGATCAGCATTTCAAGCTAATGCACACGCGCTTTTTTTATAAATTTTACTAATAAATGAATACTTTCATTTTCAACACAAGATAAAGTCTTTGTGAAAAAATAGAATGAATCACCTATTCTTTCAACCCAAATGCTTAAGTATGGGCAAATCTTAAGCACTGGAAATGAAAGCGTGAAGATAAACCAATAGTAAAAAGTAATTTAAAGTGATTGGTTTATCTTCACACTTTCATTTCCAGTGCTTAAGATTTACCCATACTTAAGCATTTGGGTTGAAAGAATAGGCGATTCATTCTATTCTTTCGCAAAGACTTTATCTTGTGTTGAAAATGAAAGTATTCATTTATTATTAAGATATATAAAAAAAAGCGCATGTGCATTAACTTGAAATGCTGATCTTTAGTTTATAACTTAAGTAAATAAAGTGAAAATTTTTGATCAGTAAAGTAGTCTAACTAACTCAGACTATGACCATCCTAAATATATAGTGTTAATGATAGTCTACTGTACTTTTTATTTCTAGAAATGAATGAGATTGACAGGAAGCTTCTGTGTACTCAGACTATTTTGGGAGTATTGAATGTTTTGCAATTTTGTTTAGTTCATGATTATTTCCCACTAAATTCAAAGTGAGCAAGACTCATTATCGGATTAATTATCATCTCATTCAGACCAGTAAGATTGGCCTGGTGATAACTTCTTAATGGTTTAATCTAGCATTTACTTTATTGATGCTATATCTAAGTCCTTGAGATGGTTCATGAGCAAGGGTATGCATCGATGAGGATGTGGAGGCATTTATGCTTCCCGTGATTTTTTTAAAATTCCTGTTAGATCAAATGTTTTTCATGCTGAGAATCAATCTTTTTATTCCATCTGGATTAATGGTATGATAGTTTTGAATAAGCTTAGTAAGTGAATGCTTCGTTAGAAAGTGAATGAAGACTATAATTGTAATATGAGGTTCATTGATCTGTTAAGTCTCTGTTACATGAGCTTAAATATATATTATGCTTGTTTACAAAAATTAAAAGGGTCATTAGAAATCTATATAAGTATAAACATGTAAGTCATGAAGATGGTTAAACCCATTTCAATGACATCTTAAAGGGGATGTGATGGGGATGATATTTGATCCGATCATAAGGTTGGGATCATTGAGCTCGATACAAGATCTTAATATATAAATGATAGCTATATGTCTGTGGTTGTGATATATATATATATATATCATGTAAGGTCTCAATATATTTTCATAATTATTATTTTTAATAAGATTGAAACTAATTTTTGGTATTTAAAATTTAAGAGCAAAATAAATTAAAAAAATTGTTATCTGCTACCTCAATATTAGTGAAGAATTTTGATTTTATCTTTTAAACAATAATTATTTAAGAATGTTGTTTATTTATTATCTCAAAATTATTTTAAAATTTCATTATCTTTTATCCTATTATTGAAGAATTTTATTATCTTTATTTCATTTTTGTTTGAAGAATTTTTGTTTATCACACTTAGTAAACTTAAATTCTGAAAAGTTTTGTTAGCTGGAGACTAAGGCTATATTTCAGTCTCGACAATATGGCTGCCTTTTGTAATGACCGCATCATACAATTGACCACATGAGTGATTCAGCATTTTCTTTTGTGTTGTAAATTATAAAAAGAGAAGGAGGGAAAAGACTTGTGAATTTGTTTTTTGCTTTTTATTCAAGGCAGGTAAAAGAGAAAAAAAACTAAATGACAGAATTGCAAAACCAATAAATACTGGCAGAAAGTGGAATTTTATATTATAAAATTTTGTTTGGTTGTATTAACTGATGAACAATATTAACCCAAGGAAATTTTTACAAAATCTGTGATAGTGTATTCTATCAACCTGTTAAATTAAATTAAGTGAAATGTTAAATACTAAATCTACAAAAATAAATCAAATGAAATAGAAAACTTTTTAAAGTACGCTAGCCCTGCTCATTATCATGTAGTTCTATTCCATCTGCCAACTAATAAGTGCCTATCTATAAGATTGCTTAGAAGAAGAAGTCATTATACCAAAAAGTACCCATTTTCCTAATTATGCTCATAAGAAAAGAATGTGAAACCCCAGAGAATAAACCGAGAAGAAAGATTATGGTATACACAATAGCAGTGGACATTAATGCCTCCATGATTTGTATAAAAGAAAAAAAGATCAAAGAAAAAAAACTATTCAGTACGTTTTAAGCTTACCAACTCTGGAAATAAGATTAAATTTTCGTTTTTTCATAATTTATAAACAGTTGACTATTATATTTTTTTATATACACTTCTGAATGTATTGCAAATTTACTTTATATTTTTTTATTTTTTGGTTTAAAGAAATAGATATGTTATTTTTTTTTTTTTCTGTATAGGTGAAAGGTAGTTGCTTTTCAACGATGGGATATTAATAGTGACTTAAACACTCAGTATTGTAATTTAATTTGTTTGCATGCATGTGTGCATAGGCAAACATATATGCATATATATTTTTTTGTTTATTGTATTTTATTACATGTGGTGGTATTTCAAGAATTGATATTAATTGATTCATTCAAAGATCCAATATCCTAGATGAGATTGGTGTATATATGTTTGTATATCTGCATGTACATAGTCATATATATGCAAATAAGTTGAAGGAAGGAGGGGTTATTTCAGACATTATATTTTTTTTGTTTGTTTTTTCATGTGAATATAGTAAATATAATACAAATTTTCAAATTGAACTATATTACAGCTTACTAATATTATTCTTTTTCTTTTGATGATTGATATATTTAGGATTTTCTTTTGAATGATATTGTAAATAAAACATGTAGCGGTATAATGCATTGTAAATAAATTGTTTAAAATATATGATCTGCTGTTCAGTTATCTCTCTATCTCACCCACCCACCCCCCACTAATATAAATTGATTATTGCTAATATTATTGGTATTATATACTTTAATATATGCCACTCACCCTGAGTACTAGAGTGGAGTACTGAGCTAGTATAGGGGAGTACAGCACTGGGAAGAAGTGGTTGATATCATTGTAAGTATTTATTCAGAATATAATATCTAACAAAATTGGTGCTTGAGGCTGATATTATTCAGACTTTATACTCTACAAAAGGTAGGCTTTGCTGATCCTTACAAAGATAGATAAGTAGAAGGTGAACAGTAAATATAACTAATTATTATTGGTTTGGTTCCCTTTTTTGTGAATTATATAATTCGCATTGTGTATGGTTCCCTTTTTTGTGAATTATATAATTCGCATTGTGTATGCAAATTGAGCTTGAAATAATACCACATGCAGATAACACATATTGTAGTTCATACATACCGCATGTGAGGCTCATTGTAGTCTTATATAGATAAGTGGAGTAATAGGAGATTCCCAAAACAATATAATTTAGTTTTACATCACACAAATATTTAAAATGTTACTTACCTAACATCACTGGGAAAGTCTCGTTCATTAACAATAGCACAGTTAGTTAATGACAGTTCATCAGTTGGACATCGAGCAGCTTTCATAATCTAGAATTTTTAACAATTTCCAAAAAATCACTTTATTAATAATAATTTTAGAAACAGTTTTTTATTCTTCACTATTTATATTCTATTTTTTTAAGACATTTTATAAAGTTACTAGTGATATACTCTTCCAATTTCAAAGATTTATAAACAATAATAACATCAAAATTGCAATGCATCTTATAGCTAAACAGTTTTCAGTACTTGTGCATTTTCCTGTCTACCAAGCTTGACATCCATTTTTTTTTATATATAAGTATACAGTTTAAGGTGCATAGAAGTAATTTTTTTTCCCCCAATTTTCTATTATTAAGTATGTGTTAGATGTCAAATTTAAAAATAATTAATTAATCGATTATGAATTCCATTCAAAAGGTATATTTGAATTTATATATATATTATAATGTTACTATCTATTTTTTTTTTTCAAATTCATACAGAAAATAATAAATAAATTGAAATTATTCTATTTAATTATAATTATTGATAATAAATAAAAGATAAATATTATACATATTATTGGCTATATATATTAAAACAATAATTATATACTTTTATTCTTCTTTATAAATAATGCATATAAAGATGTTTCATCTATTTTTTTTAATTTTTAGATTAATAAGTTGAACTCTGCAATAATTGACACAATGTGAAACTTTATGTTTCTAATTTTTTTATATATTAATAAGTTGACTTAATGCAAAAAAATAATATATTAATAAGTTGACTTAATGCAAAAAAATAATAAAGTGAAATATAATTAATTTTTGCAGAAATTTTTCTTTTTTAAAATAATTATAGAAATTTAAATGTTAAATATGACGTTTGTTTCTTATCAGCCATTTTTTTGTAAACATTTTTGTATATCCCTGAATATGTATATTTATAATTAAAAAATGGCTGCCAAGCTTGATATACAGGAAAATATACAAATACCCAACTTTCCAAATAACTAACTTTCTTCTAGCAGGAAGAAATTGTATGTTCTCAATTTACAATTCAAAAGTAAACATTTTGAAAATTTAAATGCCTAAAGAATTTGAACCACAGCTATTTTGTTCTGACAATAATCTCAATTATCCAATTGCAGATATTTTTGACCTTGTGATATAAAGATGGTTAAAAAAAATACAAGTATTGTCTTATTTCTCTTTAGCTGCCATTTCTTAAACATTCAGCTTGTAGCTGAGATAGCAAGAACATATACTTGCTGACAGAATCATACCAGCAGAATTATATAAGCAGATTATTTTGATTCCAAAATCAAAGCCTAGCTAAACTTTTAAATCAACATATAGGATAAGAATAAAACTTTTTTTTTTTCCTTGCTCTATCACTATATATTATAAACCTAGTAATCAGTTTTTATCAGATAGTACTACAATTAATCCCCATCCCAAATCAATTTTTGACTTTTGCCTTCATCAATGAGGACTAGTGATTCAAAACTAAAACCAATGCAGTTATGCATTTGGCAGCCATCTTTAAAGCTTTTTTTATACTAACATAGTAATTGTCTGAAATTCAAAAATCATTAACATTTTGAACTAAAGACAACTTTATGTATAATGAAAATAGATCTGACACCAAATACATATTTCAGTAATCTCACTTTTATTCTAAGTATAGACACCTTTTTTAACTCCATTAAGAATGTTAATGTTAACACACCATCTGATTCTATCAGTTTAGTAATGTAAACAATAGCATTTATTTTTACTTTACTACCATCTATTGTGTGTCTGAATAATTGAATAATCAGTGTTTACCAACCAATAATTTAATTTAATTTAAATCCTATGTCCAAACAATTTTTTCACTTTTGCATTTGTTAATGAGGATTTGGATTCAAAAAAAAAAAGATTGAGGAGAGGGGGAGTGACACCTACAGTTAGAATAAAACTACAATTACTAATATATATAGTTACTGATCGAGTATCAGATTTATATAACAACACAAACAAGTTGTCTAGGGTTAAATAATTGATGTTTTTTTGAATTTCAAACTATTAACATAATAGTAAAAAAGGAGTTAAAGTAAGGTTTCCCATTACATAATTACAATGATTCCAGCTTTAAATACCAAGTTTTTATTGATAAAGGTGCAAGTCATAAACTGATCTAGAAGTGAAGGTTAAGTTAAATTTCCTTATCATCTGATAACCAGAAGTTCTAGAATATATATATAGAAGCACTTGTTTACATTTGTAAACTGAAAGAATACAATAAAGTTGTATAGATAGTAAGAATAAAATGTTACCTAAGTGAAAACAATGCAAATACAATGGCTCCTATCAGAAGATCAATTAGTCAGAAGCTGGACTAAAACTATGATGACATTATTACTTAATTCATTCATTGCTTACATAATGATTTTTAGAATTTGAATAGAGATGTTATTTGTATCTGATGAATGAAATCTAATTACAAAAGGCTCATCAACAAATTCAGGACAATTCATGTTATTGTGTTCATCTGCTGCATAAATGAAAGCATTAGCCTACATAGATATGGACAAACACACTGCATGAACCACATAACTAATGACTATCAATCAATGTCAATGGTGGCAGAATTAAAGAACTTAACAAAGGCACTAGTCATTCTATCTTCTGATTGGAATCTCTACAGATTTCTTTATGACAGTTTGTTGATAATTAAGCTATCTAATAAAATTAAAAAAATTAAACTAAACAAATTAAATAAATAAATGAAAAATAAAAGAGAAAAATCAGTGAATAATTTTAAAAATTATACAATTTTAAAACAACTAAATTGTCAAAAAAATTAAATCTGGTGACTTGAAATTTTTTTACAGAACTAAAGCTGTCAAATCTTGAATTAGTAGCAGTTCTAACACTGTTGCTAGTTAAAAATCTGACAGACTATTGAGTATATGAAAAATCCTGCTGTTTTGGGTTAAAACAAAAATATGACTTCAAACTTAAAAATATACCTTTTTTTAAATAATATAATAATCTGCTATAGAAAAAATGTTTCTACAGTACAGATCCAAGGCTCCTCACTGATGATGGCCACAAGCCAGAAACTCGTCTGGGGATATTGGATGAGTAGGCACTTTATGCACAAGCCTTCTGGCATCCATTGATTACTCTTGTTAGCACAAGGTGGCACTACTGTATGAGAGTTTTGCCTTTGTTTAAGGAGAAGCCATAATACATCACATCACATCTTTGTTTACATTATTTCATTATCAAAAAATACTAAATATTCATTTATCTATAGTATAGCTATATTGTATACAAGAAGTGAATAGTAGTGCAAAAGCTGTATGATACATGTAAACTCCTAGATGAAAAAAATGATGCATGAATTATATTAATTTAAAGCATTAATTCTTGAATATTATTAGAAATAATTCGAAGCTAAAAATTTTAAATATACAATGTTTTTAAGAATTTCACTTCTAAATATCTTTGAATTCATGTCATCTAATGAAATCATGCATGAAGAGTATGATCAAATATAAACTATATTTGTATTTATATATTGGATTATTTCCAGCATCTAATATGAGTATTGAATGTCTTTAGATAAATTTAACTTTATTTAAATGTTCCAAATACATTCAACTATTAATAATAGCACATCAAACAGGTTAGTATGTGTACATGCGAATCAAGAGGTATTATTCTACCTCATCTTCAGGTGTTGTTGGCATGACCAGTGACCGTACTATCATGGAAATCGAACCTGGACACTTAGATTCTTGGTATTGAATTTTAAGATAACACTCTAACTAACTGAGCCATCCTGCCAAAGGCAACAGCCAGTAGAAATTTCATATACTTATCTATAAGGTTCCTCATAATTTCTTCACTTTTTCTTTCTAAGAGCAAAGTTGATTAGTACATTATATATAGTCACATTAGGTTGACTTATAGAATTGTTTGCCATTAGCATGTGAACAATTTTTTTATATTTTCTTCTTTGTACTTTTTCTTCTCCTCAATATTGTTGTGTTTTCCCAATTGAACAAATGTCCATTGGTACATACATAGTCTGCTATCTTAGACACACCGTCTCTCTTCTAAACATCAGTTTGTGTTCTTGCAAGCGCGTTTCAATTGGACAATTGTCTCACCAATATATGTTCTTCCACATTCACATGGTATTTCATAGATGCAGTTTTTTCTTTTGAGCATTTCAAGTTTAGGTTTTGTAGATATCAGAATTCTTCATAATGTGATATATCTCGGGAAGGCTATTGTGATGTTATACTGATTGTAGATTTTCCTTAATTTGTCTGCTATTTTTGCATGTATGGGTACATTACAGTACCAATGATTTTTTTTTTCTATTGACTGTTCTTTTTGTTGTCTATTTAAAGTTTTCTTAACAAACTGATGGATAACCCATTTTTCATAAGAGTTTGTTCTATATAATTTTTTTCGTTTTTCCAAATCACTGGTTTCTGAACAAACTTCTTTTGCTCTGTTCCATAGTGATAGTATAATTCCATATTTTGTGTTTCTGGTATGACTGGGTGTATAGGCAAAGTATTTTACTTTTCAGTAAACTGTAGTTTTGATTTTGCCATGAGGGAGGCTTGTCACAAGAACATCTAAGAATGCCAATTTTTGTTCTTATTGCGATTCTAAACATTATTCATAATCATATAGGATTAATTCATGGAGTTATTTGCCATTGTAAAAGCTAAGCAGTTTTTTTTTTCAATTGTTAATAAATAATACTCGGATTACAAAAGAAGCTGCTCACATGAAGATAGCAAATAATTCTATAAGTCAACCTAGTAGAAAAATCAAGAATGTTTGGAAACTACTGTAATGGTCTGTAATTAATTCCTTTGGACCACTGAGGGTGCCACCAGATCACTGCGTATCTGGAAAATGTATTTACTGTGATCAAAAATTAATGATGATGATGATTTTCACTGACCAGACTTAGGGAGAGCAAGAGCTCGTTAATATTGTTCAGACAATTGAGAAATAAAAGCAGGACAAATTTTGTAAGTACAGAGATATATAGAAAATAGTGCGGTTTTATTAAATTCTATCAGGCGTGTACGAACAAAAATAAAACAACAACACTCTGGTAGACAGACTAATTTTCTAATAGAGTTTTAAAAAGGGAGGGAAGAATTTTCTTTCAGCTGAAGATTCATCTAAGCAACATTGGTTTCCTTATTCAAAAGTTTTAAAACAAATAACTAATGAAAGATTCTTGCATGAGTCAACAAAACCAGCGTGGACAAGTGATCACTAGATTATTGACTAGTGAAGTCATATTGCTGCAGAACTACTGCATGGCCAACCATGCTGAAGATTGCCACGGTTGATTACAATGCAAGAAAAATAAATATGATAGTGAATACGACGGAGTATGAATTGAAGTATAAGAAAAAACTTAAATCTCCAATTTAACGAAAATAGAAAACTTAGAAAATACTCTGGCGTAGATAATTTAAAATTGAGGAAACATTAAATCTCTGATTTAAGGAAAACAGAAATATATAACTGGTGAATCAGCAACCAAACGAATGGCCAAAACTAAGCTGCTATAATAATAATTAAAAGTCTCAATAGGAGGCAGGTAAGTAATCAAAAAATTATTTACGTCTGCCCAAGCGTTTATTAAGAAATAGCAATTATATGTGCCAATAGCTTTAAGAAATAAAATCTCAGTACACGCTCTGACAAATAAATTTAAAACAAACAGGGAATCTTAAAACAAAGATTCCAACACGCTATAAATACCACATATAACACACTGAATAAATGCTCAAAATATTTAAATTTAACATGCAACAGATATCATAAAAATAGATCACTTTTAAGATTAAGCTGAGATTTTAAACCCTGGAAAAAATAAGAAAACAGGTTACCTCAAGGTATAACATTAGATTCTACAAATATCTTTCAGCACGGCACATATGGTTCGTTCTACTGGAGAATTCTGGCAAAGATTTTAGGTTTCCATTTTCTGTTCAGGAGACGATGTTAGGGATCAGTTCCAGTTTAAGCTCTTACATGATTTTTCAGGGACAATTTGGGATCCAGGACTAGTCTTTAAGTTGATTTAGCATGGCATGATGGTGACGCCATTCGTAGCGGATAGTTTTGATATTGGTTCCCAGTCATGGACAGCGACCTTGAGAATTGATAGCAGCATGGCCATTCAAACAAATCTTATGATTGGCATATTAAAAGTTGAAACAAAATTAAACAAGCAGAATAAACTTCAATAGCTGAAGAATAATTAGTCCAAAATCCCAGGAATATTTATTTGAGCTCTTATCTTTCTGAAACATCTTTTAATTAGTAGTTTCTGACAAGGACAAATCTTTATCTCAGACTTAATCTTAATTAAAGATTCTGACCAGGGTTAAACTTATTCATAATTAACTTTAAAAATATAAAAACAAGTCTCAGCTTTAGCTAAAATAAATTAAGAATCAATTACAATCACAACAAGAATGCAATTAATTAATTAAAGCAGAAAAGAAGCATAGAGCTCTGATGAAGACTGCTGAACAGTCAAAACTGTAAGGAAAATAAAGAAGTTTTTAAGAAAATTTGTGTGCATTGAAGTGTATATGAAAGAAGTGTTATAAGCAATATATATAAGAATGCAATTACAAAAAAAAAACTTTCCAAAACTAAAATGATTTGTTTAAAAAGGATTAACTTGTTTGTTTTTTTTTTAATTTAGAATATTTTTTTATAAAATTAAAAGTTTACTTGCCTTTAATTACTTTGATAAAAAAAAACAAATGACCAAAAGAAAACTATTTTAAAAATAAAACATATTAAAAAATACAAATAACAGAATTTTAAAACATAACTGAATATGGGTGTTATTACACCTACTCTTATGTACAAAACTTTTAACTAGTTTTCTTTTAAAACTTTATTAAAACAAAAGTTAGTTTTATTTTTGTGATGAAACTTTTGAATCGGATAAAATATCCGGTTCACTACTCATTAACCTTAGCCTTAAACGAAAAAAATGCAGAAATCAAAAGACTTTCATATAGAAATATATTAAATTTTCTATTGGCGATTGAGTGACGCTTAAAATTCAGTATTCATTCATTTAAAAGTTACTGGTTCAATTCTTGTGCTAGCACTGTTACTGGTTAGGTCAGCACCATCTAATAATATACATTTATCTTTCAAAATATCAGAGTCTATATTAGTCTATTGTTTATTATTAAGTATTATGTTTATTTGAAAAGGTATAACGTTTAAATTTTTCTAAAAATAACTACAAGTAAAAGTGTCATTATCACGAAATTTTAAAGAAACATGTTAGTAAATAAATAATTACTTTAAATTATTTCAGGAATGCTAACATCGTATTAAAGAGAAAAATATATACACATTATAGTATTCATAATAATTAATTTTTCAAAATCAAATTTAAAAAAATACAGATTACTATATTTTTTTCCTTAAATGTATTTATAAATGTTCCTAAAAATATTAAATACTACAACTAAAATTACATGGCAAATCAATTACTAAATGCAATAACAGGACTACTATTAAAATTGCGATAATTAGAAATGCAATATTCAAGTATAAAAAGTGATGTGGAATGGAGATTTATAAGTTGGTCATCTCCATTCTTTGGTTAAAGCTATTTATTAACATTTATTTTTTATGGATAACAATTAAAGATAATACTTGATATATGCAAATTTTATTTCAAATACCGACTTTTATAACACTGAAATAAACAATTTTTTGATAGAAACAATAATGTATCTTACCCGAGAAGACATATTGATTATTAAGCTCTCGTATTTTCTCGAGTTTGACGGGAATTGATAGTGCTAGGAATTATTATTGTTTTACGTTTTTTAAGGAATAAATACATTTCCCTTTGCTTATCTACTGCTTGTAGAAAACACTAAAGTTATCATCTTTTACGTTGCTAGATTTCTGGAATACATTCTCTGAAACAAAATGATAAGTTAAAAGATATCTTGTGTTATCCATTTATCAAATTATCATATATATGCATATTGCCTGTAAAAAATATGTGTACAGTACTGTATTTTGTGAAAATAATTTAAAATAGGAATATTAAAATTATTTTAAAGTTTCTATATTGTGATATAATTTTTCGTTAAAGGAAATGAGAATGGTTGAAGATTTTCTAAGAATTAAAATCACGTTTGGATAAAGAATTTTCCCGTGAATTTCGCCTCCGTGGAGTTCCAAAACGGATCAAGGTTCAATTACAGGCCGCACAGATCTTTATATTAGTTTAAATAAGCCATAGGGCATATATGATAACTCATCTATATATTTTTACATAGTAATTGATTTACTAATTTAATAAGTAATGTTATACAAATTGATTTATATGTACGGGATTATTAGTTGATATATCATCATCATCAACAACCATTGTCAATCCACTGCATGGTGAAGGTCTTTCCATCTCTGATCTTTAGCATCTCTTCTCCACATCACCCCTGCACATTTTCTTATTTCATCCATCCATCTCATATGTGGTCTCTTTTTGGGTCTTTTACAATCTCTTGGACTCCGATATAAGATTTCAATTGTCCATCTATTATTATCTCTTCAAGCAATATGTCCATCCCAACTCCATTTCAGCAATATGTCCAGCCCAACTCCATTTCAGTAACACCTGTTCTCTTATCCATATATTGCGTTTTCGATCTTTTCCTGTTACTCCCAACATGCATCTCTCCATACTTCTTTGAGTGGTCTGAAGTCTCTGTATTGCTCTTCTATTAAGTGTCCAAGTCTCAGATCCATAAGTAAGAACTGGTAAAACACATTCATTAAAAACCTTCCTTTTCAAACACATAGGCTTATTTCGTTTTAGTATCAAGTTATTTCTACCAAAAGCACTCCAACCAAGTTTAATTCTATGATTAATTTCATCCATTATGTTTCCATCTGTATTAATAACCCGACCAAGGTATTTGTAACTATTAACTTCTTCTACCTCATCATAATCGGTCTTTATTTTCATATTTTGAGCAAATCGATTAAACATTACTTTAGTCTTTTTAACATTTATCTTTAGTCCTACTTTCATCTGATAACTCCTGCAACATTTCCTGCAGCTCTAAAGCATTATTTGCAAAATCTAAATGACTTAAATAATTTACATTTACTTTCATTCCTTTAGCTTCTCATTTTAATCCATAAAATACTTCTTGCAGCACTGCTGTAAAAAGTTTTGGAGATATGAAGTCACCCTGTCTTACACCCTTCTCAATGTTAACGTTCCCAGTATCATTATGTAATCTAATTATTGCTGATGTATTATTATAAATATTCTTTAAAATATGATAATATCCTGGATCTATATGTTGATGATCCAATGCTTTAATCACTGAAGAAATGTTTATAGAATCAAATGCCTTTTCATAATCTACAAATCCAAAACATAATGGCAACTCATATTCATTTGTTCTTTCTATAACTTCTCTCAATACCTGGATATGATTTACTGTACAAAAATCACTTTTATATCTAGCTTGTTCTCTTGGTTGGTGGAAATCCTCTATAGACGAGTTATAATTATCTTGGTAAAAATTTTGTATAAAACTGATAAAGGCTGATGGGTCTGTAATTTCTAATATCTTCTTTATCACCTATTTTAAATATTAATATTAATACTGCATTCTTCCAATCATTTGGTACATCTTTATCATTTAGACCAGTGGTAGTCAACCTGGTTCCTAGTGGGCATTCCAGTCTTCATGGAGGGTGGTAGAGGTTTGTCCGACACTGAAGCACTTCCTTTTTTTTTAATTTAATTGACTTTTTAAAAAAATTTCATAGAGATTTATATGCTTTAGCTTGCTGTAACTCTGCTTTATAAATTTTATAAAGTAAAGTTACTTCCCTACTTTATAAATCACCATTACTGTGGAACCGGTGGGCAGTTAGAAAATTTTGCTACTAACAGAGATACAAAAGTGGGTGGTATGTATAAAACGGTTGACTACCCCTGATTTAGACATTTGGTATATAACTTTGCTAAAAAAAATTCAATTTCTTCACCTGCTTCTTTTAATATTTCAATTATAATTCCATCATTATCTGGAACCTTTCCTTTCTTCATACATTTAATTGCATGTCTCATTTCTTCATTTAAAATTCTGGGCAATTCAGAAGATGTAATAGATATAAGAGGTACTTGTTCTTTATTATTATATAATTCTTGATAAAAGTCTTCTATCCATTTCATGATGTCTTCTCTCATTTTAATAATAATTCCATCTTTTTTTCTTATTGCAGACATAAAAATTTCCTATCAATACCAAAATGTTGTTTCACACTCTTGTGACTTTTAGTCTCTTCTACAGCTTTTCTTGCTAGTTCACAGTTACACTTTCTTATATCATTTTCTCTCTTTTCCACACCATTTTACAAAATTTTGAGATATTCAATCCTTTTTAATGCATTTTTGTATATCTTCATATTCCTTATTTTCTTCATAAATTCTCTAGTCTCAGTAAAAATTTTATTGGTCAATTGCTGCTTTTTTCTACCAGCTATCTTTGTTGCAGTTTTTAAAAGTGTGTCTGTTATTTTCTTATTAATTTCATTCAAATCTGAATCATGTTCAAAATCTACCAAATACTTGAATCTGATTTGTAAGTTCTAATTTAAATTCATTAGAATGTTTCTGAAGATTAGGAATGTCAACTGTAAATATTATTTTTTTTAATAATTTTTGTCTCTCTAGTTTTGCATTAACATGTATCTTACATCTTACTAATCGATGATCACTTCCTGTGTTAAATTCATTAAGAACATTATAATCTTGAAATGTGTATTTTCTGTTAGTCAAAATATAATCCAATTCTGCTGTACCTTCATTTGGATGCTTCCCTGTCCATTTCCTTTTAACATTTTTCTCAAAAAAAGAATTCATAATATAAAGTTTTTCTTTTTCTGCGAACTCCACAAGTCTTGTCCTCTCTCATTTCTATTACCATAACCAAAATTACCTGCAGCACTTTCATTTGCTTATCAATTCTAGCATTAAAGTCTCCCATAATAATTTTAAAATGTTGTTTATTCTGATCAAAAGTCTTTTGTACATCCATATAAAAATCTTCTAGTACTTCATCACTATGAGAACTTGTTGGGGCATAAACCTGAATTATCTGTATTTAGTATCTGCTATTAAGTTGTATAACTAATCTTGCCATTCTGTCCAATAGACCATCAATCTCCATAATGTTGTTCTTCCATTTTTTATTTATAATAAATCCTACTCCATTTGTATTTTCAATATTTGTGCCTTTATAGTTGATATATAATCGCTGTTAATTAGAGCAATGCGATGCACTGTGGCTTTTCCTTTGTCGCAGTCAGGAATCTCTTAGCCACTATGCCCAGGGACACCTATTAGCCACCTTACCCTCCTTTTCAATTCCCCACCCTAAGTTTTTCCTATTCTCTATCCTGCTCCATCCCACTTCTACAACATAATCTTTGTCAACTCCATGGCCTTTACTTCTAAATCCTCTTATCTTTTCCAGCATAAAAACCAACTTTCTGTATAATCACTTTCTTTATATTTATTCTTCCACAACTCCATTATTTATACCCTTTCTGCTTGCAGGCATTTATTCAATTAACAGATACCAAATATTTTCTGTGCCTTTCCTACATAACTTGCAGACTAAATCACACATATTTTTCTATATATGTGTATTTTCCCTTGTCACTAAAGACCCGGATCGAGCCTTAAATAGTAAACTACTTTCTTTGCTATTATCATAAATTAACTCTCACAACCAATAGTCTGTTTAAACTCTTTTTACTTTCCATACTAGCTATCCAACTCCCTATTTTTTTATTAATGCATTTATTCTTCTATTCCATTTCTTGCCATTATAACACCCAACAGTTTTCCTAACACAATCATTCCACTTCTTGTATAAGTATGCTGTCATAAATTATTTATCCAAATCTTCTGCATACCATACTAATTTTCTCATCCATCTTGTTGCCTGACCGTTACTCATAACCCAATTAAATACTATTTTGGCTATTCTCATTCATAAATTGAAATTTATTGAAAATTTAAATTTGGGTTTTTTAAGCTCTCATTTAAAAACTTGACCATCCTATCCCTCCTTGAATTGCTTCCTTTGCTGTACACACATCTGATCTGCATCTAATGCATATCTTTCTAAGTAATCTAGCACCCCTTTATTAACACAATGCATCATTACCATATCTTGATCCTGCTATGCCACATCCTTCCCTACAGTTCTAGCTACATCATAATTATTATTAAAACACTTAATTTTTTTATCAGTTCCTTTCCTTTTTTTGCCTCATCAATTTCTTCTCCCATTCATCTTAGCAATGTTTTTGATTACTTAAGATGATTCCCAAATAGGTATACCTATTCACCACACTTAACTTTATGTCCCTCAATAAAAAAATTTTGTCTTCTTTTTCCCTAGTATTAATCATCATTACTTGTGATTTTTCTTCATTAAATGTAATCTCCATCTCTTTACCTACCTTTACGCATGATTTCAGTATAACTTCCATATCTTTCATACTTTCTGTGCACAAGAAGATATCAACAAATAAAATACCTGATAATATTCATACTCCCTTGCCACCTATTAATGATATCTCTCTTCTTAGTCTCTATTGCTCTCTCCATTTCTCTCAAATACAACAGAAACAAAATAAGTGACATAGGGCATCCTTGCCTTAGTCCCACCCCATTTTTAGCTTTAACTGAGTCTACATTTTCTAATTGATACATATAATAATTATTTTTATACAATCTCTTAATAAACTTTACTAAAGCTCCATCTATTTCCAAATTTACTAAACTTACCCATAATCTATTTCTATATACTCTATCATTTGTAGAATAAAATTTTGTTCATATTGATTTAACTCGTAATTAAATCAATTAAAAAGCCAATATATAAATACTTTTATATAATAGACAATAATATTAATATTAAAAAAATGTGATAAAGAAGATTTTAGAAATTTATACAAAATTTTTACCAAGATAATTACACTACAAAGAACATTGGATTTCCATCAACCAAGGGAACAAGCTGGATTTAAAAGTGGTTTTAGTACAGTAGATCATATCCAGGCATTGAGAGAAGTTATAGAAAGAACAAATGAATATGAGTTGCCATTATGTTTTGTACTTGTAGATTATGAAAAGGCATTTGATTCTATAAACATTTCTTCAGTGATTAAAACATTGGATCATTAAGATATAGATTCAGGATATTGCCATATTTTAAAGAATATTTATAAAAATGCAACAGCAACAATTAGATTACATAATGATACTGGGAAAGTCAACATTGAGAAAGGTGTAAGTCAAAGTGACTCCATTCTCCAAAACATTTTACAGCAGTGTTGCAAGAAGTATTTTGTGGATTAAAATGGGAAACTAAAGGAGTGAAAGTAAATGGAGATTATTTAAGTCATTTAGATTTTGCAGATAATATAGTTGTTTTTGCAAATAATGCTTCAGAGCTGCAGAAAATGTTGCAGGAGTTATCAGATGAAAGTAGGACTAAAAATAAATGTTAAAAAGACTAAAGTAATATTTAATCGAAAATAAAGATTGATTATGATGAATTAGAAGAAGTTAACAGTTACAAATACCTTGGTCAGATTATTAATACAGATGGAAACATAATGGATGAAATTAATCATAGAATTAAACTTGGTTGGAGTGCTTTTGGTAGAAATAACTTGATACTAAAAGGAAATATCCCTATGTGTTGGAAAAGGGAGGTTTTTAACAAATGTGTTTTACCAGTTCTTACTTATGGATCTGAGACTTGGACACTTAATAAAAGAGCAATACAGAGACTCCAGACCACTCAAAGAAGTATGGAGAGATGCATGTTGGGAATAACAAGAAGAGATCGAAAATGCAATGTATGGTTAAGAGAACAAACAGGTGTTGCTGACCTTATTGAAAAAATTAAAAGATTGAAGTGGAGTTGGGCTGGACATATTGCTAGAAGAGATGATAATAGATGGACAATTGAAATCTTAAACTGGATTCCAAGAGATTGTAAAAGACCCAGAAGTAGACCACATGTAAGATGAATAAATGAAATGAGAAAGTGTGTAGGGGTGATGTGGAGAAGTGAAGCTAAAGATCGGAGAAGATGGATTAAACTTGGAGAGACCTTCATCCTGCAGTGGATTGATAATGGTTGATGATGATGATGATATAGTAGACAATATATGTTATTTAAATTTAGAATTTGTTTGTTAGAGAGCATATTTTTTATTTTCATGTCTTATTATTAAATTATACTTTTTTGTCAGATTTTTTGTACTTTTAACCATTTTTTTAAAATAACATGTAAATATAACTAAAAAGTAAAAAAATAATAGGTCAAAAAATGTTTTTAAATAATGCTGACTAAAAAAGAGAGAAATAACAAAGTAACCCACCTCTCAATTAATTTGTCATTTTTGGGAAATATCACAGATCTTAAAAATCTATGCTTGTTATAAAACAATTGGAAATTGCAGGAATATTGTCATTTTATCAAAGCATTTGAGGCTCAAATAAATAATAAAAGTCAAATAAGACCTTCAATGCTTTTATGAAATGACGATATTCCTGAAATTTCTAATTGTTTATAACAAGTGCAGATTTTTAAGATCTCTGATATTTTTCAAGAATGGCAAATTCACCAAGAGATGGATTACTTTATTTTTCGACTTGTTAATTGGCTATTTATATAAAAATATTATTTTTAAATTTATTTATTTTTAAATATTATTCTACTAACTGAATCTAAAATTTATTCCTAATTACTTAATCTTATAAATGAATGCATAATATTAAGCTGAACTACTTAAAAGAAAAGAAAAATAGCTTGGCCAGGGGAGTGCTACATTTAAGCAATTTTTTTTTTTTTTTCAATACAATGTCAATAAATTAACATGACTGCCCATCACCCTATTGCTCAATAATAAGAAAAAAAATTGCAAGCATAATATAAAATAAAATTAGAGAAATATATATACTTATACAAAAATTCTGAGTAAATCAGTACAAAAAATATATAAATGACTGACATTTTTCCATTTTCGTGGTAAAAGTTTAAAAATATCTATCACATCCAGAAGTTCAAGATTTCGGCATAGCTATGTTGATAAGTAGGTCACATAGTTTATATTTTTAGTGCGGAATTTCTTTTGGTATATTTTGTTTTTCAGACAGCTTTACATTACTGAACATTTTAATTTGCAAAGTATTTTTAATTCATTTATCAAAACATATTTGTAAACATTTATTTTGCTGGTAGTGTTTTTTGGTTTAAAGAATATTTGATTACTTATTAATTTAATTTATATTTAGCAAGAGTTACATTACAGCAGAAATGTTTCTTGAGCACCATAAAATTGCAATGCATGAATGACATTTCTTCTACATTGCTATAGCAGGTGTTTCTTAAAATGACAGGTAATTGACTAGTTTTCTAGTAACAAAGTGGAGAGACATTATGCTGGAATACTGGCCCACACTCACTCAGTGAAACAATGATTTAAAAGGTTCCGTCTCAAACTATTCTAGGCATTTTTTTCTGGCTTTCCAGGCATAACTTCCAGCAGTAACTGACTTAAAGACCTTAAACCCCATATTTTTACTAGGTATTATCTAAAAAAGTTTCCAGAAGATTCATTAATTAAAAGTTTTTTTTTTCTCAGTGATGAAATGTTTATTCATCGAAAAAAACAACAGATACAGTAAAATAAATGAAATTACAGGAGCAACATGGTAAGAGGGGAAGGATATATGTAAAAAGGGATTGGGAAGTGGAGAGGGGAAATGGTGTGTAGTCCAAGCTGGTCAGAGATGCATGTCTTCGTGATTGAGTCCTATGACAGAGGCTGAGAGTATGGGAGTTGGAGGATTTCCCAAGTGTCTGTGAGGAGTGGAGGTGGGGCTAGTTTGGTATCTCAGGTTTTGAGAGCACTAATTAAGTCCAAGAGCTTTTGATTGACTGAATGTACTCTCTTAATTAAAAATTTTTTAGAAATTTCACGGATTAAAAGTTTTTGAGGAAATTAATTAATCTTTTGGGATAGTGACATTTTATTAGGTCAGCCAATCTTCTCTAAAATTTCTTATTTACCCCCCCCCCCGACTAATTTATTTTACTAGACACCTGTTGTTTATTTATTGCTTCACTAATTATGCTTGTAGTTTTATACTGCTGTAAAGATAACAACATAAAAGACAATATTCTACTTACAAAATTAAAAGCTTTTAGTTTAAAATGAAACAAAAGGGAATGTTTTTATTTTAATAATGAATATAAATCTAAATTTTAATAAATTGGCAAAAGAAATTGATTACTTTTTTACAGAAAATGGTTTAAACAGATATGATTTTGATTAATTGCTTTAAGCAAATATATGTAGACATATATTTAGCTTCAGTACATAGTAATTAATTTGTTAATTTAATTCTGTTATAAAAATTGCTTTATGTATGTGGGATTATATGCTAAGATATAATTATTAATTAGTGCCAGCATACAGCAAATAATTTGTGCAGTCTATCAGCCTAGGGAGAGATTGTATGAACTGAAATCAAATTATTGTAAAACCAGACACATAAGAAACCAAGAAATTTTTTTTACCTGCAATGATGATAAATGAGTTTAACATGAATAGTTCTGAATGGCCTATATATAAGAAAAGAATTAGAAGTTATTCTTAATGAATGATATCACAAATGGAGTCAAAATAGTCACAATACTGTGTTATGATAGTCAACAGATGATTGAATTACAGAACCAACTTTGCAACCCAGCAAAACTAGAGAAACTTTCATATGATACAGTAACAGAAAGACTCAATAATTATTTCAATCCAAAACTATTTGAAGCATGTGGCTTGTCTCCATTTTCAGAACAGACATCAGGTTCATGGTGAGAAACTGAGAGTGCACCCAAGCCATAAGGAAACTTCTGAAAGATTGTTTCTTATGGAGACTTCCTAGAAGAATCATTGTTAGGACAGTTATTATTAGGAATGTATAATGATTGTTGAGACAACAGATATTAGCCATGAATAGTTTAACTCAGGGGTCCCCAACCCTATGCCCGCGTGCACCATGGCGCCTGCGGACCATTTTATGTGTACCCGCCTCTATCCGAATATAATAAAAAATTATTTATCTGATACAAATAAATTTAATTTTTAAAATTTCTTATAAATTATTGTATTATATTGTAATCAAATTATGTGTATTATTAACAATATCCAACTATAAATTTGTATTGAAAAAATAAATGGTGCCCGCCATCTGGCCGGTATTATAGAATGTGCTCTTAAGTGCAAAAAGATTGGGGACCCCTGTTTTAACTTATGAAATGGTTAGAAAAAATGGATCTAGTTAATGAACTAGTAAAAGAACAAGCATGGGAGTTTCAATATGCTAATATACCAAGTTAATAAAATTGTAATAAATAAAATGGAGAATATCAACAAAATTATTTGCTTTGGTTATGAAACTTTCACTTATGTTTCATAGTAGTATATATTTTCCTAGTCAAGCCCCTTCAAGTGGGCATATATTAACTAAAAGTTAATAGAAAGTATAATAATATGTATATGTGTGTATGTACATAAAAATAACTAAATAAAAGGTATAGGAATGTATGTGCATATATTTTTTAAATGCATACTTTGAATAATGTTAACTGATCTATAACGCACACATAAATAATTATAAATTTTAAAGTAATAAATTTAAATGTCCCACATATATATACATATATGCGAAGGGAGCAGCAAAGTTATAGATTTCAAATCTTGTTAATTCTTTTAAATTTTTATTTATTTTTTGGCTATAATAAATCTCATACTAATTAGCTTTCCTTGCATAAAGGCTATAATTTCTAGATGACAGACTCACATATATGTTAGAATGTTTACCAAGTTAAAATCTGTTTGTTTGTTTTTTTTTTTTGTAAAGTAGTTATTTCTTGGAAATTAGCAGACCATACCTGGGTTTTAAAATTTGTAAAAACAAGGGTAAATGTAAAATAATATTAAATTGAGATTTGTAATAAAGAGAAAGCTAGTCAACTGATGTTAATTTTCTCAATGACCAAGGTAATGGTTTTGTTTTGAAAACTTGTAACACAGATGTAAATTAAAGATTAAAAATATCTTAACTTGTCAACAAATCATGACATTTGCAGGGGGAAAGTGGGTTATTATCAAAACCCCTGATTTTAATTTAAAAGGTTCTTTTTGGTAATATTAAATCTTCTATTACTGTTGGGAATTCTGCCCATCCACATAATAGATAATCATGACTAGAAAGCAAACTTTTGGTATCTGCCCTTGTGGGAGACAAGTCAGCAGTGATGGGAGAAGTTTGAACCAGCAGCCTGTCTGGAAAGTAAAGAAGAACCAGACAAGAATAGCAGTGCCAAACGCCATGGAAAGAAGATGCCTCAGTTGAGAAGTTGGGTAAAAATAATCCGCAGAGCTCTGTAATAAATTTTCAAATTAAATTCTTAAATAATTCTAGCAAGCTTTATGTACACCAACTTATAATTTAAACTTCCTCTCATGACTAATTCCTAGAATTAAGCTAAATATAATAAATCATATAAAATAATGAAAGAATAATAACCTTGTAAAACTTGCCTAACTAAATAACTAATAATGTAACTCTTGTTAAAAAATTCTAAAACTATTTCTTTCGGGAGTTATGCTTTATTATATTTATTTATATTGGTATAAATTTTTTAAATTTTGAATGGAGATTGATAATTTAGATATTTCAAGGGAAACGGAGAGATGATTAGAAGCTTTCTATTGATAATTTATATGCATTAAAGCATATACGCACAATCTCCAATCGACACCTATTATATATATTAAATTAGCTATTATGTATTAGCCGAATAAAGTAGATTTTCTTGTTATTAATAAAATATCTAGTGAACTAATGCAAGAGCAATATCTAAAGCATATTTGAATTAAATAAGTAAGTCCTTATTATGCTTTATTCCTTCCTAAAATTATAATATGAACTATAGGGATTATTTATAAGCTAGATCACATAATTAATCCCCTTTTAGAATGTTAGTGTATGATAAACTTATGAGCTGGTATAAACTAGTTTAGTGAAAAGAAGCTATACATTTAGCACATTTTAGATTTAATAATTGATTATTATTCGCATGGCAAGTGTGTCTTTATAAAGCTCATATGCCTTGCTACATGTTGTTATTAAATGGAATTTTGTATAAGGCCATTCCATATTTTTCTGATAGCTTCTCATAAAACTGGAACATGAGGGTCCAGATTGTTAATGTTTCAAGTTTATCAGACCACCAGAACTAAGTATTCTCTTACTATAGCAAGTTGTATGGTCAACAGGAACCAATCATTGAGTTGATACATCCTCTGAGTAAATACACATTTGAGACACCATTTTAGTTTGTTAATGTAGCACGATAATATCAGAAATTTTGCTATAAAAGATCCCAGTTTATCTCACCCTTAAGATTAGTCAATTCAACTTTGATTTGAATGTGTGATCTGGTTATGTAATAATAATCTCTATAGTGAGCTGATTAACACTTGCTTCTAGATATCACGAGTAATTATAAATTTGTTCAATTGTCTCTCTTGCAAGTTTAACTGTTTGCAAATGTTATAGGCCTCCCATAGCATGAATTCAGCATAGTTAAAAACCGTAGATTATAATTGTAATACTATTGCTAAATTAATAAATTTTAACCTAACCATCAAGGGCTTAAGATGAGATTCTATAACTCACCCATGTAGTGAATTCCCATGCCTGATTGATAGCCATCTTAATACTTTGATTTATTTCTTTTATTAAAAGATATAAAATATAATATTGTCTAATGTATTTTTTCATAGTTTGTTTCAATCCATTCAAGTTATCTTAATTTTAAATTTAGTTTATCTTAGTCAAATTATGTCAATATGCATTATCATTCTGAATTGGTTTATCGAATTATTAAATATCCATATGCCATAGATATGTGTTTGGTTAACTACCTAGTTATAGTACTGCTGGGATGTGAATTAAAGGAGTCTGAGTGTAGCCTCATATAGGTCATTCATAGGGTAGTAAATCATGGAGCATTGGTGAAGGAACTGAGGTGTGTTTTGATTCGAAGTCTCAACCACTCATCTAGATCAGCCTTGAGGAGTTTTCCAAACTCTGGATTTTGTTGCGTGAGTATACCAATATGACCATTACATAGGATTTTTTTCCCCAGGTATGTCACACCAAGGTGAGGACTATAAATTATTTATTCATGACCCTGAACAAGAGTAATTTTTTGTGTGTGTATAAGATAAAAAAATTTTTTTTTCTCTTTCCTTTTCCTATTAACATTTTATATATATTGTACCAACATTGTGTTGGCACATAATAATTTTGTCTAAAAATTATTAAAATAATCTCTCGTTAAAAAAAAATAGTATGTAAAAGTTTAGGAGTTTTTTATTGCAGTTTGTTGTCGAAAACGTAAATTTAAAAGTCAAAGAGTTTTTGAAATAAAAGTTGCAATTAACTAATTAAAAGAAGGGAGGGGGTTTGCTTTAAAAAATGTCAAACTAAAAGTTTTAAGTTAAAGAGTTTTTTATTATTATTAGTTGAAATATAACAAAGTTTAAGATATAAATCTCTTTTTATTTAAGTTGAAGGGGGAAAAAAAGTAATTTTAAAACTAGTGTTGAGTTTAGATTAAAATATACATGTGCGTAAATGACGAATGCTTGTTAATAAAATATGTGCGATTATAAACATTGCATAAATACATGCATGTTAAAATGAAATAAAGGAAAATTATATTTAAAAACACAGCAATAGCTATTAATTAAAATGTAAAAATAACATGTTTGCAATGGCTGCTAATTAATATCTCAACAACAGGATTAAAAGCTTATCTCAAAAGAATACCAGGAAAGAACTTCGACAACAGATATAGCTGGAGAATATCAAAATGACAACACGTCTTATGTATAGTCAATTTTATCGACAGTTCAGTTTAGAAAACAGTGTAGAGTGAACAGTTGAGCTGAATTCTTTAATCAGTCAATGATTATCAATGTATCCAGAACCAAGAATGCAGTGTTAAAAACATCGGAAACATATGACTGTCTCTAGCCTGAGTCCTGTGAAACAGCAAAACCTACCAGTGAAAATAAGGCTTGCATAACAACAGGAAATCCTCCGTCAAAATTTAACTGTCTCCAAGAATAATACCAATGAATAAGTATTAAACCTCCTCAAGAAACTTCAAATCTAACCGGTTAGAAATATTTCATCAGAAGCAGCAAACAGCAAGAAGTATCCACATTCTAAAAGCCATCACATTCGTAAAGCCTCCAAGAGTCAAATATATGAACTCTATAATAGCATTCATAGATGAACTATTAATGTGTGTATTTAAAATGTTGTGTGTGTTCACGCATTAGTATATACTGATTTCATTGTATTTTAAATGTCAAATATTATTTAATCCTTTGTTATATTATATCGCTATTATATATGTGTGAGCCTGAAATGATGATAAGCCTTTGTTCATTTAAATAAGATTTATAAAAGTATTTAAAATTAGTAAGATTAAATGTTAATTAAAATAAATTGTCTTTTAAACTTAAGGCTTTATTTTGTCGGTCAATTCTTTTTGCCATTAGTTAAGGAATAAGTTGTTATTGAATTAAAAATAGACTGTGCTAATTAAGGGATTTTTTTGAGTGCTATATTATGAGCCTACTGTCCAAACCTGTTAGTTCTGACACTAGCTGACGCCTAGGGTTTATTCCAAAACAAATAAAGGGTTTGGATAATGGGGGTTTGAATCTAGCAGTTGAGATGGGCCACAGTCTGGAAATGTGATTGTGTTATGTGTTGCATAGCTTGGTCTGACTGTGGGTATTATGGGTGGCCCTGCCATCAATAGTATTTTCCACTCTGCTCGAATGGACCAGTTCGTTCACGTATATTTATAACATAAGATTATAAATTTATTATAAATAAGGTTGAAACCCAGCTAAACCAAGCAAGTAGAACAAGTGAGATCTTCAACGGATCGAACCCGGTAGAATATATATATAAGTTTTTTTTTTCTTTTGTATGGTATAGTATTGAACTGTAACATGAAACTTTTAAAATTATATGTCAATTTATATTTAAACTAAACACACTATGGCCACATACCAATTCTAAATGTATTATAATGCATAGAGGGATTATTAGGTCCTAATACTGTTATTATTTATATATGTATATCACCTATGGATAACTGGTGCCCAAGGGTGATTTGAACAAATTTAAAAACTTCCTTACATAAATTTGTTATTCGTTGGAGAAATTTAAAGGACCTATTTAATGATTTGAAAATTGGATTGGGCTATGAAGGTACAAATTATTGGACAATATAACTTTTATAATATAGGCATGCTTGGAGGCAAAATTTAGAAGTCACGAATTACAGCAATCATGGATTAAGCATAAATCTACATAAGAAGCTCTGCAGTAAAAGGAGGCAAGGGTAAAAAAAATTTTGAACTAATTTAATTGTATTATTAATTATTGTTATTAGATTATATATAAATAATGGCTTAAGATAAGTAAGGCACTTAGTGCTGAGTTTGAAGTAGTAGGAGTAAAAGGCAGGAGGAAAACCCTGTGACTGTTTCTTGTGGGGTAGATAGTAATTAAGCCATTGAGAAAGTGATAAACAAAGTTTAAATAGGGTGAAAATAATTATAGATGGAAATGGATAGTCATACAGAAGACCAATTAGATAATGAAGCCCTGGCTCTAATATTTGCAATAACGAAACTCCATCAATACATATAGGGATGTAGTTTTATAGTATGTACAGATCATTGCCTTTTACTAGGAATTTTTGGAAATGACAAAAAAACACCTAAATATACAAGCCAGAGACTTTTAAGATGGATTAGTGTATTAGCTTCCTATGTCAATGAGTTATTTTATAAGTTAGGAAAAGAGATTACGCATGCAAATGAATTATCATGACTATCTGTGAAAGACTGAGTTCAGTAGATGTTTACAGAAGTTAACATATTAGACACAATAAATATTAGAGAAAATCTAATAGTTTTAACGTCACTGAATGGACAAATAGAGAACCATGATATAGAAAGCTGAAGAATTGGATCCGAGAAGGCTGACCAAAAAATCGACCAAGTGACATTGCTATAGTGATCATCAGAGTTTGTCAATTTATAATGGTTGTACCCTGATGATGATTGAGTACACATAGCGGAAGTATGGAAACAAATGCTAAAGTTATTACATAAAGAACATCTAAGAGTTGTACAGATGAAGACACCCACACATTCATACATGTGGTGATCTAAAATAAATAGCAAAATTGAACTAATGGTAAAAACCTGCCATGACTGCCAACCTGTGGCTGATTTACTGAAGAAAGTTTATAGACCATGAATAGAGGCCAAAAATTCATGGGAGCGTATCCATATAGCTTATTCTGGATCTTTGAATGGACATTTAATATTAATAATCATAGATTCACACAGCGGATGGGTTTAATAAGCTAACAAAAACTGCAAGTACTAAATGTCCCTTAAAAGCCCTATAGTAAATGTGTTACTACTCATGAATATCCTGAGGTCATGGTATCCCTTAATGGAACAATTTATTTTAGCAGAATTTAAAAACTACTTAATAGATAAAGGCATTCTTCATGATCTTATTCCAGTCTATCAACCTGTCTCTAAAGGACTTGCAGAAAAGACAGTTCAAGGTTGGAAATCTGTTTTGAGAAAGAAGCACTGGTAGAAATCATATTCTATCAGTATTTTATCCCTAGTGCGACAAACTGTTAAACACTTGCAAAGAAATCATAAAAAAGTACTTTGTACAATGCAAACTTCATGAAAGTTGGCAAAGCTGTATGGGTTTGAGACATATTAAAAAGAAATGGATACCTGGCACCATAGTTGACAAAGTATCTGAAGTCATACAAGTAGTTAAACTCAAACATGGATTGTGTGTCAGAAGACATATAAATCATTTACATCAGTGATCCTCTGGATACATCAATCATGATAAATAAAAAACCTGTAGCTGCCAATCCTCAGAATTTTTGACAAATATTGAACTTGAATTTTTTTCCTCTATTGAGCAGAATGTTGTATTGCCTATTGAGTGAAATACAAGCAATGAAATGAAAGTGGATCAAGATGTTAATGACTCAAACAAAGATGAACAGTTACCTAGATCTGAAAAATCAACTGATGTAAATACCGATCTTGGTGAGAATAGAAATACTTTTACTCCACAAAGTCAGAGAAATTAGAGAAAGCCTGCTAGATATAGAGATTATTTCGAGTGTGGGAAGGTGTACTGATAGTGCAAATATTTTAAATTGTGTGTAAATAAAGTTTTAATTAAATTATGCAGACTCCACCAACAGTACTGTTATTTTTGCCCCCAGAATGATTATTTTATAAAAAACATATATGTAAAACAATATTTAAAATATAGTGTAGCTAATAAAAAGAATCCAGCAGTTGAAAGCAGTCAGTCACAGTCAAGAGGAGAAAATGGCTGTCAAAAGTAAAACAATGCATTCTTAAAAGGGAGAAAAGGTAATCCCCAACAAAGTTAGTTTTTAGGAAATTTACTTACTATTAAAGTTCAAATGGAAAGAAGTTTGCATAGACTTTAATTAGATGAGTAAACTAACCATTTGGAGATTAATGAATTGGATAATTATCGGCTGTGTGTAAAATAAGATAATTTCACATACTAAATATATTCCATAGCAATTCCCAAAAATAAATGGGATAAATTATTGTCAGTAATATAATTTTATAGTACTTGTTATATTGTTAAATTAATATCTCAGCAAACATATATATATCATTATCAATCCACTGCAGGATAAAGGTCTCTCCAAGTTTAATCCATCTTTTCTGATCTTTAGCTTCTCTTCTCCACCACCCCTACACACTTTCTTATTTCATCCATCCATCTCACATGTGGTCTCTTTCTGGGTCTTTTACAATCTCTTGGAATCCAGTTTAAAATTTCAATTGTCCATCTATTATCATCTCTTCTAGCAATATGTCCAGCCCAACTCCACTTCAATCTTTTAATTTTTTCAATGAGGTCAGTAACACCTGTTTGTTCTCTTACCCATACATTGCGTTTTTGATCTCTTCTTGTTACTCCCAACATGCATCTCTCCATACTTCTTTGAGTGGTCTTCCAAATCTGTTTCAAGCTGATCAAGAACCATTTAAAATCCTTCCAGTAGAATTTGTATTGAAAGATGGATAATCCCATGCATATGTAAATCATGAAAACTTCCTTTTGCTCAACTTATAAAGATAGAAAATGAGTTATGTGCTCATTCCTGTAAAAGTTCTGAATGGGGAACTTCTATTGTAATTCTGGCAAATCATAATGGACAAGAATATATTTGCAGTAACTATCAGCATACAGTAAGTAAAAGTGCAAAAAAAAAATTAGTAGTTTTTATTAAATATTTGCAAAAACGGAGCAGGCTGATTATTACACAAAAATTGATTTGCCAGTTAATACTAGTTTCACTGAGATCTTTACACTAAGCACACAAAGGATTATTTAATTAGAATAGATTGCCTTATGGAGTCACTATATCCTAAAATATATTTCAAGCAAAGGTGGATGTGTAATTTCAACAGATCAATGGAGTCATTTCACCGGTTGTTGCAAATTCCAAAGAGAACTTACAGGAAAGCTTATTACAACTCTGTGACATGCTTGAAAGTATTGGCAAAAGTATAAATGCCCACAAATGTGGATAGTTAAAAAGTTGAAATTCTTTGGATACATAATTATGTGACATGACAAGAAACCCTATCTGGAAAAAGTTAAAGCTGTGTGGAATTCCATCAGATTGAAAAGATGCAAAGGATTATAGACATTTCTTGCCCTTATAAATTTTTTCTGTATTCTCTTAAAGGGAAAGGTACATTTAGCTTGGCCCTTGTACAATTTGTTAATGAAATGGCAGGAATGAATTTTGGAAGCAAAGCATGAAAATACATTTAAACAAACAAAATTGTTGTTGTCATCAGAAAGTTTATTAAGTCATTATGACAATAAATATTGATGTAGATATAATTTTAATTTGTGATGCATCAGAATATGGAGTAGGGGTAGTTTTAAGCCATGTAGTGTAGTTTTAAGACACAGTTACCAATGGATAAATACCTATTTCTTAAACTTCATCGACATTGTCCAACACTGAAAAAATTTTGGTGAATTAAATAAAGAAGTATTAGTTATGGTTTCACTATAAAAAATTTCATCAGTATTTGTACAGTCAATCTTTTAAAATTAATTACAGATCTCTATTACTAGTAATTTTTCAAAAAAGAAAACAACTCCTGAGCATCAAAGTTTCAGGATGCTATGCTGAATAAACTTGCTAACAGAATATGATTTTCAATTGGAATATCAAAAAATAGCATAATACAACATACAGACATCCTCTTGTGGATTCCAAATAAAGATGAGCCTATAGAAACATAGAAATAAGTTATATAGATGGAATTTCCTACAGTTTGTGAATTGGATAAGGAAAGGTTGGATAAATTGTCGACAGAAAGAAAAATGCTCTTGGCCAAGACTGTATTGTTAAAAAGTTGCTACACCTACTGCAAGATATAAATAATTACTAAAACTACTACATCATGGTCATCCAGGGAAGATTGAGCAAACGATGATAGCCTGAGAATATGTGTAGTAGCTAAGTATAAATAAAATTAAAACAGGCAAAACTATACATATTGCCACTCAGTGCAATACAGAGTAATCAATGGATGCCAAAAAGGCTTGTGCATAAAATCCCCATCTAGTGCCTACTCATCCAATATCCCCAGACTAGTTTCTGGTTTGTGGCCTTCATCAGTGAGAAGTCTTGAATCTGAGAGCACTGCACCCAGATCATAGGATCTAATGCAATCTTCCAGCAGCCAGCTTTTATCTCAACTACAAAACTATGAGTCTTAAATTGAAAACACCATAATATTTTCAAAATAAGCTAATTAGCTTACATAGTCATATAGGTCTGCACTCAGTTTAGTACCTATACATTTTGGTGTCTTTGGTTCTTTAATAATCATAGGCACCACTATCCTATCAGGCAGGATTGGTTTTAAGCCAATAAACATCACATGATCACCATTTCTTATGCTTGTTCATAACTGTTATTAAAACAGGCAAAACTCTATATGTATTGCTATTCAGTGCAAGCCAGAGTTTTAATAACAGTTATGAGCAATCATAAAAAATGGTGATCATGTGATGTTTATTGGCAATAAAAAGAAATATGATTCCTGCCAAAAACATTTCCAATGGATAAATGCTACTAACTCTTGGAACAGATTGCATATGAATCATGCAGGACCATTTATGGGTTATTTGTTTTAGATACTCATGGTTATGTACTCTAGGTGGGTGGAGTACAAAATTGTAAGCACTATAAATTCTGAGGAAACTTGGAAATATTTGCATATCATAGCTATCCAGACACTATAGTGAGAGATAACAGTATGGGATTTATGTCTCTGATGTTTAAAGAATTTCTAAAAGAGTGCAGAAGAATCATATCTTAACACTTGCATACCAATTAGAATTGGAGAAGGCAATGCAGTAATTAAAATTGGCACTGTGAAAAAACAGTAACTTAAAAATGAAAGAGATAGTAAATTAAATAGCATTTCCAGTTCTGTATATCATCCTCAATAACTACTACATCTCTAACTCAATTAATGTTTGGCCAAAAGCAGAAATAGTCTGTGGTAATTCCAAAAGAATGGGATAAAAAAGTGGAAATGGATTCTTCAAAGTATGTTGAGGGCAACAAGATTCAGAATGAGACTTGCTTAAAAAATGTTGGATGAAAAGTGAAGTAATTAAATGCCTCCCTATCCATGTGATAAAAATGAATTCAGAAAATAGTATTGTTTTAGGATGCTACACCAACTTGGTTTGCAGATGATTTGCATTAAAGCTGAAAATATATGTGACATTGTCAAATAAACCAATTGGAAATAATGAGTAAATGATTGGTCAAGTGGCGGCAGAAGACACAAAAATACTATTCTGTCAAAGAGATTCATGAGAGTTAAAAGAATCCATCCTACCTAGAAGACTATTACTTCAGAAGATGGTCATTTCTAAAATAGGGAGGTAATTGTTATATAAACTTATATTGTATGTTTTTTTGTGAAAACAATTTAAAATAAGATTTATTTTAAGGTTTTCTCTTTGCTTTATACATTGTTACATAATTTCTCAATAAAGAAAAGAATGATTGTAATAAAAAGGAGAAATTGCCCAAACTGCACTCTTCTTGATCTAAGTCAAATCTTTGAACAAAGTATTTTTCTGGTGAATTTTATCACCATAGAGTTCCAATGTGGATCTTGCAACAATTACACAGGTCTTGATATTAGTTTAAATAACCTGTTGGGCATATAAGATAACTCATTATATATATATATCAATGACGAAGCACGACTTTTTTAGGAACGGAAGCACACTTTTTTTAATGTTTTTATTTCACTTGCCATAACAATTTTTACATAATAGTGCCTAATATATATATATATTACACACATCTAGAAAAATCTGAAACTCTTATCTGTAAATCCGAGAATATATTATCAATATATTTTTATCTTCCAAATCCTTTTAACATTCTTAAAAGTTTTAACTGTAAATTAGATCTTAGCATTGTTTGAACTTTTTATAATGTATAGGAATACGTTAGTCAAGTTCATTTTTTCCATATATAAAAACAATTCAACTGTTGATAACAAAAATTGAAAGTGAATTTTTTAAATTAAATTTTAATTAAAGCTTTTGAAAGTTTTAGTGAATTTTTCTATGAAAGCACTCATTCTGTTCAATACATGGAAACTCCATCCCTGATATATATATACTATAATCTGCAAGAGCACAAAGGTAGATTACCAAGTCGATACCAAACAAAGTGGGGACCATAATAAATATGAATTTGTGCATGAAAATGAGTTCCCTTATAGACAAAGTGTAATATAAATAATAAAAATCTCAGGTTCTTATTTTATGCAATATAATTACTTTGCTTAATAATCATTAAAACGGTCAAAAAAAATATAACTTTGTTTCTTTATACACAAGATGCTCTTGTTTTCTTCTATTTTGATAAAGTGATATCTCATTCCAAAATAAATAATAAAGTGAAATTGTAAGTATTCATATATCAAAATAGTTCTAATAATCTTTGGCTAGTAATAAAAACTATTCTGAAATATTTAAAGTTCTCATTTCATAAATAATAATGTCAACATGACTATTGGGTAAGTTTTATTAAAATATTTTAACATATAAGCTTGTACTAAGCAAAATAAAAAATAATTCAATGGGCAGAAAAACCCACTACACAATGCAGGTATTGGAAAAAATAGATTGAGTAAATAACTTGAATGTAACTTTGAAATGTATTCTTATATTCAATATTACTTAATATAGTTTTATTAATTAGATTTTCTGGGTGAATGAAAACAAAGGTATTTAAAGAATATATGTTGTCAAGTGTTGTTAGCTGAGAGGTCATCGCAACGGCCTTGCAAGCAAGTAGTTGGTTGCAAACGGTTGTGGGTTCGCGTCCCAGCTGATGCTATGACATATGAAAAAAATATTTATGTTATAATCACAGATTTAATATTAGAATAACAATAAAATAATAAATAATTGGCATTACAGTATTAGTTACTACTGAAATAAGCATTAAAATAACTGTAACTAAAAATCACTCTAGTAAATCCTTGAAATAATATTTCTATTTAAGAAATTCTCACTTTCATTTAGAGCAAACCAACCAGCATTTATACTTACAGAATAGCAAGCATTTTCCTATACTCGGGCCACTAAATATTGATAATAAAATAACTACAGTTAAAAGTCAGTGGATAATCATTTCTTTATATTTCTAACGGAGTTGAATGTAAGACAAATATAATTTATATGAGTTTTACCTGTTTATGCATACATTAGCAGAATATTAATAAATAGTATCAATAATTCAACATACCTTCAAATGATGAAGTAGATCTATATCCTTTCTCGTATATATGTCTTAAATGTGCTTATATAAAAATAAACTAATAAAATTTAAGGACAATTGATAATAAAGAATAAGTGAAAACCCTGTTACATGACCCAAAAATGGCACTACAGATCAATTAAATGCACATATTGCTTTCTTCTAATAGGTATTTCAATGGAATACAATTTATTTTTCTTTAAGATCTAAATTAACTCATTAGATCTAATACATTCTGAAAATTCAACAATTATTTATCTTTTTAATATAGCACCAGCTATATTAAGTGAGAAACATCCAGAAAATAATCTCTCTTCCTAAACTTAAAATCATTGTTACTAAATTAGATGAAAATATAAAACTAAATTATCAGATCAGATTTTCAAAAATATTTTTAATAAAATAGATTGCTCTTTATTTTATATCTTATATGATATCTGAAAAATGAAAATACAGAACTCCTTTATATTCATTTATATATAATAAATGTTTATATATAGAGCTCACAAATAAGCTCTTAGCAAGCTGCAAAGCTTGTCAAATAAGCTCTTTATATAACATTTGTAATACAAGTTTGTTAAATTAGGTTATGTGATTTTTTTTAATAGATTATATATAACAGCTACTATAAAAAAAAAAAAATTAATAATTAAACATAAAAAAACCTTTTTTGGCACGATTTTATGCCCTTGTCAAATGCTAACGATTTATTTTCATTGTTAAACCTATTTTTGCAGTGTTATCTACTGTTTTATAAGACAAGTAAAAATAATAAATAAAACATGAATAAAACAAAATAAAATGATGATACAGCAATATTGTTGTTATATAATTGTTTTCAATCTTTATTGAATCTCTACTAATCTGGATTGCTGTATCAATTTTATATTATTTTTTTTAATTTTTACTTCTATTATAAAATAGTATAATTAAAATAGATGTTTAACATAAGGGCATAAAATGATGTGCTGAAAGATTCTATGTATAATTATAAATATATCTTCAAAGATAATAAGTGTAATCATAATTTACAAATATGCTTGTGTGCTAAATTATCCTCACCAGAATATAAAAAAAACAACAAATGTTTAACATCAATGAGACAAATATTTGTTTATAATGGATAAACTTGCCATATACATGTAAATACATAATTCATTTTATTATAGATACATCTATTGTAAACTTGATTAATCTATACCCACTTTATGGTATTGCTTTATCCAAATTCTCTATTCTTCTCCAATGATTTAGATATAACATTAATATCTAACGTCTATTGATTGATTATTCAAGTATATAATAGATGGCTCTGAAATAAAGAATGAATTACTGCTATTAATGTAGGTATAAAAGAGTCGAGTAATAAGCCATATAATGTCTAATTATTTAATTGAGTATGAAAGATTTTAACCATACAATTGTTGAATATATTTAAGTTCAAATAACTATAAATAAAAACTGTATTAACTGATAAAAAATATCATAGTTTGTAATATTGGTATCTCATTTTAATATTTCACTAGTCAATTAGAATTGGATTTTGGGTATCTTAATTTATGAAGTGTTATATTTTGTTCACAGAAGCAATTTGTTTTATCTTGGTTATATCTGAAAAATTGGCACATGATTTAAACAACTATTTATATAGTGTAATTACATTTTTTCAGATGATGATGATAAAAAGAAGATAGTTTGGTACAACAATGAGGATAGCAGACTCATGACTAAAGATTCCTTGATTGATATCTAGTAGAAATCTGGTTGATCAAAATGATTGAAATTATTGGCTCAGCCCGTCACTTTAATACTCAAACATCACTTAATCTCCTAAGAAAATAATCATATTCATATTTTATTTACACTATGGGATAAATTATGAAGTCTTTTTCTTATATATTGTTATAGTAACACCATTGATCCAATATTAAAAATAATTTTAATTTTCAAGTTATGTTATATATGTATATATGAGTATAGTGTTGCTAGGAGATATCAAAGATGATGAACATAGTTTAAAACAAGTCTAAAAATGTGTATCAAAACTGCAAAATTGTATTAAATTCAAAATTTGGCAAAAATATTCCTTAACAAAATTAAGTTACCTATCCTACATTACACTTGAACACATTTTGTTAAATGTCCTTTATTAAAATGAAGAAATCAATCATAACATAATCATAAATTCAGTGATTAATATCTTACTTAAAATAACTTGTAAACAAACTTCACTTACATATAACACTTAAATGTGCATTTGTGTTTGTTTTGTGTCTAGCTATAATAGTGTTCTTTATAGTTTAAAAATATATTTAGTATAAAGCCATAGGAATAATAAAAAATCTTATAGAATACGAGAATAGTCAATTAAAAAAATTAAATCTTATTCATTTTAAAAAATCAAGTATTAATATTGTAACGATATATAAATATGCCATTACATTAATTTAAAATAAAAATTTTAAATTCGCAAATAAAAATAAGTTCGGAAATAAAAGCTAAAAAAATTGAAGAGTTGTTAAACGTGTATACGTATATATATTCACACAGATGCAAAACTTAAAAAAATTTTTTTTTTAATAAATAAAAATATTTGAACGTACTTTGTTATAAAAAAGTACAAGATTTAAAGATAAAATATTTTTGTAAATGGAAATGATTGTTTTATAAAGTAATTGAAAAGCAAACTAGCCCTCGGGGCTCTTATATATTGTAATTAAAAAGTCAGAGGATAAGATAGATAAGAGAATAAAAAGAATTAGCTTGACCAATGGAAGCACCAAGCCTCAGCCCGGACCCTAATGAAAATGATGGATTAGTGATGTTTTGTTGGTTGAATCTGTGTGGATACTATAAAAAGAGAAATAACAAATTCCAGACAGTGCCAGCTTTTTTGTGTTTGAGAAGTGTGGTAGGACGCACATATCACTCTCTCACTTATTTTAAAAAATGAAATGACTGTGATACCAGAATGGAACCAGCTAAGGCTACCTCCAGAATATCAGACCGGTCTTCCATGAAAGTCTTCGTGGGAATTGCCAACAGGAACCGGTAGCTCTTCTACTGTAAGCAATTGAACTGAACAATTTTAAAATCTGAAGTAATTAAGAACTTTAAAGATTTGATCAGTTAATCTAAATTTTAAAAAAGGAACTTTTCTCTGATTTATGTTTCAAATTAATTATAAATGTTTAATTTTTACATATTTGTTTGCTAAAAAAATCATTTCCTTTTTTTTTTTAATTTATTATTTGTATTAATATTTATTGTTTAAATTATTAAATGCATTAAATTTCAATTGGGCATAGATGCTTGCATGGATTCGTTCACGTTTAATTACATTTTTGTTTTCATATATGATTAAAATATATAGACATTCGGTAAATAATGGTATCTTACGGTGAATATCTAAAATGTATTTATTCGGATGTCTTTTTAGTTATTGGTGTTAATGTGGCATCTTATGATGAATGCCATTGGGTTTCTTGTGAATTCCCTCATGCAATTACATCAATGACTTTATATTTTGATCATTTATGTTTATTTTGAAATGTTTTTGAGTGTGTAATCTGTAGTCGATCTATGCTCAACATTAAAAAACAAACTTTTATAAATCCATCTGTGCGAATTTAAATAAATGTTAAATTTAAGTCGGGCATGAATGGCTATATAGATTTGTAAAGTTATATTAAGGGTGGGTAATCTTAGGTTATTCATTTCGTAGTTGAATTAGGTCAATGGATTGGATATATTGGTATTTTTGCCTATGGATGGGATTGTAAGTCAGCAAAAAGGACTGAGGTCCCTTCCTATGGAGTTTTTATTTTATTGTTCCTCTTGCCATACATATGTAACATTCCTGTATTGGACAAGAGTCAAGGTCTTCTCTAACTATACTGTTCAGATGTCCATTCCTGACAGTATAGTATATTGTGCTGTTGTATTTTCATGCTACATTGAATACATCAATGTATCAGATGGATTGACTGCAAACTTTTGGCTTAAGGTTAAATAAGGTATAGAATATTTTCTTTTCAAATGCAAATCTATGTAGTTTATTCATACACGACAATCTTAAAATAAATTTCATTTGTGAAGATGATTTAAAAGTTTAAAATAATAATTTAAATTAAAAGTTATATTAAAATCTAAAATAATAATGTTATTCCTCAAAATTTAAAATAATTCAAAATTTATATGTGCGTAAATAAATGTTTGTGTGTTAATTACTGGCAGTGGCTTTTATTTTTATATATATATTTAAGATACAAATTAAACAAGTTATTTATAATTATCTCTGCGTCTCCGTGAGCTAGTGACAATGGGCTTATGGTCTAAATATAAAGTGGGATCTTAACATCGCGTATCTGCCTACTTTATAAAATTTTCTAGGTTCAAATGCCTAGATGGCGCCCTTGTAGTGCAGATTATTCACTTTCTTTTGGATCGTTATAATATATTATTTGGTATCAGAATAAGAGTATATTTATCTTTATAATAATTTTAAAATGTTTTATGTATGTAAATTGTAATATATGGTTGATTTTGCCTCACTGCACAGAAAGCAACAAGAACTTTATTATCTGAAATTGGTTGCTGTGCCAACATGATAAAAAATTTTGTGTACAAATTGTAATTGAGTGAAAGAATTTGAATCTACATCATTTTTCAATCACGTGCTCTACACTATAAAAGCAAGAGCTCAACGAAATTCAAAGTTCTCTGTGGGAAAGATTCATCTAGTAAACTTTATAAGTTTTAAGTATTCAATTTGCCATTATGGCTATTTGATTCAGTTATGTACAGATGAAAAAAACAATTGAACATTCACTTTCGAAGATGGATGCAAGTCTTTATAATCATCCTTGTCAAGCATGACTTAATAATAGAATTGCTCATCTTCTAAAGCTGATACAAAATTTGCATTGGATAAATTTTAATCTCGGAATTATTTAAAAATATAGCCAAATGTTTAAGTCTTCAAATAGTTTTTGGATTATTAAGCTTGCTATATTAAATAGATAGGATTTTGCTTTTGTTTTCCAGTTTATGTGAATGCTAATTAAGAACTCCTGAGAAGTTTAACTTAATGGTTGTATTTTTTGCTAATTTTCTAAAAAAAAAAAAAAAAACTAATCCTGTGGGGATTGAAAATGGAATATACCTCACTTTTAAAAAGTTCCATTAACCAGAAACTTTGTCTTAGAAATCTATGACCTAATTATCTTCATAATGGATTTAAAAATTTTGGTAAACAATATTATTGTTTTTAAAATAAAACCATGTGCTATAACTGAATCAATGTCACTAAAAGAATCGGTATTTGGAACTTTATCCCCATGTGGCCTCCAGAGGCATTGTTTTCCGTGGCAACCACAGAAATAATTTAAAAATACACAGATTTATCAGAGAATGAAACTCAATGTAACAATATTAAGTTTTAAAGCAGAATTAAATAATTGTGGTTTCTAAATTAATCACACCTTCACATTATACGCTATCGATCTTTTAAGAATGTGCATATAAAACAACACTACAAAGCGAGTATCAATATCGCTTCAAAACGGTGGTTTTTCCATGTGTAGCATGGAGAAACAGCACCACATAGTGGGCTAGATTGCTGGTAGCAGACGACGTAAGGTAGATGTCTTTACATATGGCTATCAGTGCCACCAAGCAGGCAGTAGTGCTGGCAGCTACTTGGCATAAGGTTCCCATGCATACACATGGTGAACAGCACCATCTAGCGGCTGTAACTTGCATCATCTGCTTTTGACCCCCTACTCTGAATATTTTTGTGGTTGCCACGGAAAACAGCACCTCTGGCGATCACATGGGGATAAAGTTTAAGTATCAAAGAATCTTATCTCACCTAACAATAAAATTTTGGAAAACTAATTATAAATTCATCATACATTACAATGTGGAATTTTTAAATTAAAGAAATAAAATAATGAGTATATTTACAAAAATGAAGTTTATTAATGGAATCTACAGAAAAATGTGGCCATAAAGTGGATCAAGTTATTCATAAACTTTCATAGATAGTAATGGTTGCATAATCTGTTTTCTTTATTATTTTTTTGATGTAATATTTTAATTGCAAATGTTAATATTTATCAATGTTCGCATCAGTAAGACCAGGTAGTATGATTTCAATATTTAAATTGACAAGATGTTTGTATATATTGTATTAGAGATAGGTTGCTACTGTTGTTATAATATTAAATTCTCTAATTGTTTATGAGATATTCATCTTATAATTTTATATTTTGTTTCTTATGTACTTATATGATATTAATAGTATAGCATTATAAAGATGTTTATGTAAATGAATAAATAATGCTTTAAAATGTATTTGCAGTAACAAGATTAGAATATTAAAAAAAGTTAGTCCGTGACAATCGATCGTATATAGAATGGATCATTAATGCTATATAAATTGGCCATGTTGATCATATATTTATCTAGAGTAATAAATAGATGTATCTAGATAAGAGGATAAACTGAGAAGATAACATTTTGATAGTGTGTTCCAATAGGGGAAATATTTAAGATCTGTAAGACAGATAAATCTTTTATTCTATTTTAGATTTTATGGTAAGGATATATTTAAATCTTATTTATTCGCAACCTTCTTTAATTAGTAGTTGTGTTATGAGCAACGTGCCGTTACACATCAGTGTATCTACCTGCAAACTTTTCTTTAAATAACAGCTTATAAATAAATTTATTTATTTAGAGAACATTATCAGATATTGATATAGTTATCTTATACCTATTTATTCCCGTATTTATGCATTCATATTTTGTTTAATAAAATTATTTGTTTTTTCTACTTTTATTTATCATCAGCAGAACTTTGATTTATTGATGTGGTCACAAATTTAATTTCAATCATCTAATTTTCGTTATACTTTAAAAATTTAGCTGAATGAATATTGTTTGTCTTTAAACATTTACCAGAGCTCATCCCCATTCTTTTCACATTTATATGCTAAGAGATATGCACTGGATACAATCATAAAATGCCCATTTGTGTTCAGTCATATCCTAAGAAACTTTACTATATAAAATGTATAAGTCTTTATGATGTTCAAAGCCCTCAGAAATAATGTAGATTATAGTATTATTTTGTTGACTATTTATGCTAACCATACGTATAAAGTTTAAAGAAATCGTTATATAATTATTAGTATATATGTCAGAAATGCTATACAAACCCTGAGATTTATAAAAATATTAATGTTCACAAGCAATAACGTAGTAATGGTCATTATTCATGTGAAAGTTGCTTCACTTATTAAATACTTTTTTTAAAAGGTTAAGCTAAGATTTATGCAATCATCAGTTAATGGTCACTGACTGCTACAATATATATAAAATCTCTTTGAATTTAAATGATTTTTTTTATCATTTTTAATATTTATAAAGTATAAAAAAATTGTTTTGTATATTAGACCTACACAAGGTGATATAAATTTCTAAACAATGAAATCCACAACTTAGTTGTGGAGAACACAAATCAACTTATTGATACATCCATATATGGTATTATTTCAAGCCCATTAAAAAAAAAACACACTGACCATAAAAATCTATATTATTAAAAAGGGGGTCAAACTAGTAATTATTAATTATATTTCCTGATCACCATTTTGGTATCAATCCCTATAAGAATCAGCACAACTTGCCACCAATAAAGCATTTTTAAAAAGCCAGAATCACATGGACTCTATGTGCCACTTTCTCCTTTCAAAGAAAGAATACTTTTTAAAAGAAGATCCTTATAGAGACATCCGCCTACAGCATATCCCAGGTTCAAGTTCAGTAAAAACTCTTAAACTCTCAAGGTAAGTGATATACAATATAAAAAAATAGACGACAAAATTTATAATTTATATTTACTGTGAAGTAAGATGAGCTGATAATGCTGTCTCAACTTAGTAACTAATTTATTATATTAAATAAATAAAACCCACAATCATCATTTAAAACCCAAATGACATATTAGAAATATAATTGAAAACTTCCCCCCACCTTTTGAGTTACATGTAGATTTATGGCTTTATACAGATATACACACACATATCAAAAGAACAATGACTTTTAAAAGATTAATATTATTATGCAAAATAAAATAATTAACATTTCATTTACTGTGATTAATTATCAATTGCATTTACAATAAAAAAAATTAAAATCATAAATTTGGTAGCTTTAACATAGGAGTTATATTATCCCACATATATGTATATACCTATATATGTATTGCTTATTTCATAAATTGTATTAATATATAATAACCATTTTTTACACTTTAAAGCAAAATATATTTATTAATTTTACAGTTTCGACTGTTCCTAGCAGTCTTCGTCAGATCTTATTATCTACTAAAACTTTCTTTCCTCCACCAAGTTTTAGTAGATAATAAGATCTGACAAAGACTGCTAGGAACAGCCGAAACTGTAAAATTAATAAATATATTTTGCTTTAAAGTGTAAAAAGAATGGAATGTGATTATTATATGTTATATATTAGAAAAGCAAAAATAAAGAAGGAAAGAGGAAGATAAACTATTGAAAATTGTATTAATATATATAAAAATGCCATATATTAGATAGGTTCAAAATATAATAAAAAAATCTTACTTTCTGGGGGTTATGTGATTTTTTTTTCCCCATCATAATACATTTCATTTAATAAAATAAATATCTGGAATTAAAAACTCTTCACTAGTTCTAATAAGAAAATGTTTTGTTAATATACTTTTTCTTATTTAAAAAAAAATTGACACATTATTCCAGGCTTCCAGCATACTCCTCGTGTGTAAAATTATAAAACAAAAGTCACAAGGATTTAGATTTATTGATTTTATTTACAGGATAGTTTTTTCCATTAGGCAACCTGTCTTCAAAAAGTTTTTTTTATTAAATTTTTACTTTCTAATATTTTATTATTGTAAATATAAAAGATGAATAATAAATATTTTTATTGTTTTTTGATTTTATAAATATATCACATAAAAAAAGAATATAAAGATATAATTTTGATTGATGATTTTTGTCAAATATTTTACTGATCTCTGATTTTTCTCTCCAAGTTTCTTACAATTTGTATATTTTTTATTCCATATATATCAATTATTTATTTCATAAGTACCAATATTTCAAAATGTTAACATTTCAATTGCATATTTCTGTAATTTAATAGATCAAAAAAATAATACAGGCTATATATGTAGTCCAAAGGATTTTACAATATTAATGCACAAAACACATGATAAAAAATTCAAGATTAAAGAATCATATCTTATACAAAATTCATCTTGTGCTATGAATTCGAAATTAACTAGCTTTCCGATTAGTTGTTCCTGGCCAATACAATGAAATGTTAAATTCATCACCTAGGAGAAAATAGAATTTTTTACACTGCCTTGATAAGGACTCGTAAGAGTTGAAAGCGCTTGGAAATATTATTTGTTATTATTTTATTTATTTATATTAAAGAAACCCTGTATTAACAATTGACATGAATTGTTATTTTATTTTACTTTATTTACATAAGTATTATTTATTTTTAATAGGTCAAATATTTTACCAATCTTTTTTCTTTTTCATATTTGAAATATTACAATATTTTTTACTCTATATAAAAAATATTTATTTTGTAAGTACAAATATTTCAAAATATTAGAATTTCAATTATATAATTATAGTATGTAGATGTTAAAAAAAATACATTTTTGGGCCAAAAAATGCTAAAAAAAAAAAAAAAATCCATGTGCTATTAAAGGATTAAAATAAATTAAGATACTGCTGAACCTCACTGCACTCATTAAAATATGTATCTGACAGCCAATCAGATGTCATGATCGCCATCTAAACGACAATCAAACCTAAACCCACAACAAAGATTTTACGAGAAAAGGGCGGCCACCCTTCTCTCAACTTTTCTTTCTATATATCTAAGCCAGTCGTAAGTATTTAAATTTGAAAGTTTGAAGCTTTAAATATCTTCACAAATAACTCACCGAGTCTAAATCATAAACATACAACACAAAATTCTATGATTTACTATGTAGCAGTTTTTAGAATACATAACAAGCAGTAAAGTATGTAAATAATATTTTAATTTGCAGTGAGTTATTTGTGAAGATATTTAAAGCTTTAAACTTTCAAATCTAAATACTTACGACTGGCTTAGATATATAGAAAGAAAAGTTGAGAGAAGGGTGGCCGCCTTTTTCTTGTAAAATCTTTGTTGTGTGTTTAGGTTTGATTGTCGTTTAGATGGCTATCATGACATCTGATTGGCTGTCGGATACTTATTTTAACGAGCGCAGTGAGGTTCAGCAGTATCTCAATTTATTTCAATTTTCAACTATCTGCGCTTCACAAATTAAAATATTATTAAAGGATTAATAAACTTCTAAATAAGCTAATTATTATTTTAGCCAATATTAAAATGACTTAAGTTTTTATATTTTTTTTCTTTTAAATAAAATCATTTTTAAATATTACAGACCTTCATTTTACAATCACTATAAATTCATTACAAATTTCAAATGAAATTACTTACGTTCAGGAAGACTAGCAATATTATATTTCAAATTTGCATTACTTTAACCCTATTTTCTAATTTATACTTTTACAAATAAATAATAATTATAAATCATTCTCAAAATTATCATTCATTTTATAAATTTCTCCCCAAATAAACAAATAAATAGCTTCCATCTTGAGCAGTTTTTTTTTAATATTTTTACTCGAGAGCAAATTAAATATAATAAATGTGATTTATTAACTCTCTGTTGTATTTCATCTAGTATCTTTATTTTGTATTTTATAGATTTTGATTCAAAAAATGCTCATTTATTACGAGAAAGCTAGAAATTTTATAAAATTTCATTATTTATATGTGATGCAAGAGCTTGAAAACTTTAATTTAAAGCAGTAGCAAATTCCCCCTCCCCCCACAATAGTACCATTTAATGCCAGTTAGAGTAATCAAGAGATGTTAGAAGGTTATAATCTCTATCCAGTGACTTTTCATCCAATATACAAAATAATAGTGAAGGTCTTGGATCTGGAAGCAGTGCTCCCTATGTTTAATGAAATAGGGATCATATAATGCACAACCTTCTAGCACCTACTGATTACTAAAGTTTGCACTAGATGGCACACTGTATGGAAAAATTTGTTATTGTTTTAACAGCTTATGTAAGCATAAGAAAAAGTAATAATGTAATGTTTTAAACTTTATTTTGTGATGTTATTTCATGTTTCACTATATAGATAGTTGTTTTGTCATATCTTGGGAAAATATTTTTTTATAGCATAATTATACATATATATACACACCCATACACTCAGTATATATATATCACCTTAATGATGCAGTATTTTATTTATTCATTATGAATATGAAACACTATTTGTTGAAAATTTATGTTTATATAGGTACTTTTTATGATGAAGAGCATAAGACCACAAATTAAAAAAAAAAATTCACGACTTAGGTAAATGTACCTTTAAATAAAAACAATATATTTTTTTTCATTCAAAATGAAAATGCATTTCTTTTTTTTAAATTAAAAATAGGAATTTGTTTTTAACTTAAGTCAAAAATCTTGGTTTTTTTAGTATAACATGGAATAATTATGTATTAATGTGAAAAAAAAACACTTGGTTTTGAGATTATAAAGTTGCTTAATTTTTTTTTCTATTTTTGAAATATAATTAAATTTAGATATCTAGATTTAAGTTTTTATGAAAAATCAAAAGCTTAAATCAATCTGAACTCAATTTTAAATTATAAAACCAATGTACACTTGACTAAAATACTTAACAGATCTAAATTATTAAAGAGTGACATTTTAAATTTAATTTTATCTACTTTTCCTAAAATGTTCTACAATTATTAAATTTAAATATAGGGGATTTGAACTCAGACTTTCAAGCAACCTTCAACTATCCATACTACCGATACACATGACCACACACATGTAAAAAACATAAATAATCACCAATATACTTATTTCATGCTGAACCAGCACTCATCAGTTGGTCCCGATTATCATCTCCCACACACTTATATATATAATCAGTGCTCAGTTTATATTAAGAGAGCAAATCTTTATACTTTAATGGACAGGCTTCAATCCACTCCAACCTCCAACTCTTCAGCCATCCATACCATTGAAAATCTGATGATAGAATGCCCAAATCCCACGCTGATGCCAATATTGTTGTAATGCCCATGTTGACCTCAAGCCACTCTGATCCCTCATATATAGGATAGTATCCATTTAAATACATAGAAGAGGGATGGGCAGAATGCAGCCTTAATGTGTAAGATTTGAAATACAGGCATTCTTATACCTGGAATTTAATTGTAAATATAGGGGATTTGAACACAGACTTTCAAGCAAACTTCAAATATCCACATTACCTCATACTATCGATACACATGATCACACTTTGTTATTTGAAAAATCATTCATTAGACTCAATTCTGTTATTTAATAAATATAAGACGTAATCATAAAAAGATAGATAGTGATAAGATTAATTAGTATAAGAGAAGCAACATTTAATTTTCAATACTAATTTACTATTAAAATCAGAGTATTCAAGTCAATGTTTTGGGGAAATGACATTTTTCACATTCAAAATTATATTAATTAATGTAAGTAGGCATAGACATGAGATAACTGATTCATAATTAAATAATAGCAAAAATATCATATATCTTAAAATACAATGATTGTACAAAAATTATAAATGTTTTCATAAAAGCTGTATGGCTAACTATATAATAGCTCTTACAATATTAAATCATATAAAACTTACAAATGTCATGTGATCTTTGCCTATACATTTATTTTTCTATTCCATTCATTCAGACAGATATTTTTGAATTTTGGCCTGACAGCTTATAATTAAAAATGGATTAAAAAATGAAAGATACATTAGATCTAAAATCCAGATGCTCTGGAGCCAGATCCAAATTTACAAATTAGTCTGAGGATCAGATCTGTGGATTACTAAAGCTAACACAACGGGAATTGAAAAATGTAAACATTTTTATTATTAATTTTCCTCAAGTTCAAAATTATTTAAAAAAAAAAAAATTAATCTCCAATTTTTTTTCTAAGCAATCTGCGCATATGAAAAACAAAAGATTATTAATTTAGAATATCCAGGATAATTTGATATATCTTTCTCATAAAGATTTACTTTTAATGAATTTCTAAATAATTAATTCGATACACATGGTTATATGAAAAAGATTTAAGACAAAATATTTAATGAAAGATTTTAGAAATTTGTTTATTCCAATAAAGAATTTAAAAATAATATTTAACAAGGAAACAATATTTTTAAAATCCCAATATAAAAAAAGAATATTTTCATTTTTTTTTAAAAGTAATTAAAGTTATTTTAAATAATGCCCAAAGAATGGAAATGAATTTTCCAAATAAAAGTGATAATTTTTTCCTCATAAAAGAGAAATTAGTTTAAACAACACACAATTATTAAAACAGTTTTAAAGGTTACTGAATTACTGTATGATGCATTTTGTTTACATTATTAGATTTTTTGGTTGAAGGTTCTTTAGGCCGAAAAATTGATTTTATATTTTTACTCCGTTGATTGACAAAGTTAAATAACCTTTGAGAATTGTTTGACAAGTCCTTATAAGTTATTAAAATATTAACAGTTTTAAGTTTTGAGGCAACATTTATTGAATTACAAGATAGTTCAGTATGTGGAGTAAAAAAATATTTCTCTGACGTTAGAATATGATCAACTGTAAAATTATCGGAAGATGAAGTTCCTGATGAACGATGATGAAGCACAATAGTTTGCTGGGAAATATTCACAGCTACAACAACAGCTACAACCAATGTTAAAACTCCAGCTACATACGTTACAACACATGCAATGGTAACCTGAAAAGTTCAAAAAATAATAAAATAATATTCCACATAAATAAATTTACATTCTAAATATATTTGGTAATAAATTTCTAAAACAACTTACTTTTAATACATTATCTTTAAGGAATTGCCAGGAATCTGCAATCTTCAGCTGCTCACAAAGAATTTGCATATCAGTATATGAATACCATCCTCGCCAAGAACCTTGATGTAAGGCAACTCTACAATAAAGCATAAACACATGTATATAATCTGAGTAAAAATTTGAACTGTTTCCTAAAAGTGAGATTAAATATTAATACATACACAAATATGTATATAACTAACATTCCTTCTGCTTGAATTTTATGAACAAAAATACTAACACTAAACATGTATTCAAAGTATTATTATATGTAGCTCTTAACAAATAGATATTTTTAATTTGAGTAAAAAATTGAAATATTTTTTAAAGGTAGAACTTAATTAGCCTGATTTTACATTTTCCAGAAAGGTAAACTAATGAAAATGGTATAAAATGACAGAAAATGAAAATTAAGAAAAGAATACAGTGGAGTCTACTATAATGAATTAATTGATTTCAGGATACCATTTGTTATATCATTCATTCATTGTAGTTGAAATTGAAATAGATTTAGGGATAATCCATTCCATGATCAAGATTTAGCCCAAAGTTACTAACCAAACCAACTATTTAAGTAGGAAAAAATCAAAATAGTTGAATCTAATAATACACATAAAATTAATCATTATATTGTGCAACAATAGCAAACCTTTCAAACAGTAAGTAGTCTACAGTTAGATTTTAAAGAAAACTAAAATTCATCTTTTAAAGCATAAAATTAAATTGTACATAAATTTAATAGAAATTCAGAGATCATTGATTCAGGACTTCTATTCTCTTGTGAAATATCGTTCAGAAGTAGTTCTATCTATGTCAGCAGTCTCAACAAACTTTAAAACACTATGCAATCCAGATTTTCTTGTGAATCCAGTGAACTTTTCCGGCAATAAATTCCTTCACAGAAACAACACTTACTTATAACAGGAAATTTAGCAAAATATTATTCACACAAATACTTGACCTATTTATAAATGACTGCCTCATTGTATTCAACATTTACATATAATTAATCAACAGTAACAAAAGTCTCTATTTGTTCTGTAATGTAATAATATTAGCTATTCAAGTTTGGAAATCCTTTTTGCTATTAGTGCAGCTTTTATCATTTTTTTAAAATAGGGTACAACATTAATTTATCTATACTATATTCAGAATTTAAATAATTGATTAACAGTTTTCATCTTTAAAAATATCTTTTTTATTTTTTTCATTTCAATACTGATCAATCTTTGACACTAATTTTGTGGCTCCTGAATGCAATTTATTATATGTATGAGTACAAAAAGAATTTTAATCCTCCTTCAAAAGACTAAGCACCAATAAGTTTACAAAATGATCTCCAGCATTACCCAAAGTTGAAATGCTCCAAAGTATTATGCATATAGTTGCTATACATCCAGAAGTGCTTGTAATTCATTCTATTTCAGTCAATGGGATTCAATGATTTAGCAATTTCATGTTTAGTGCTTAGATTTTCACTATTTTATCATACTTTCATTTTGAATTTTTTTTTATATCAACATTAATCAGTTTTCAAATTCTGCTTTTATGGCGAATAGCTAATTATTACAGTATATTCATCTAAGACAATACTTTGATAAAAAATATATACAAATTTTTTATTGCTAAGGATAAAAAAAGGTAAGCAAACTAAATTAACAACTAAATTTTACATGAGAAAGATATTTTCCATTCTAATGTTCAATGTATGCCTTTGTATTTATTGTATATATCTTAATTCAGGAGAAAAATGATAAAGATGTACCAGATGACTGGAAGAATGCAGTATTAATATTAATATTTAAAAAAGGTGATAAAGAAGAAATTACAGACCTATCAGCCTTGTTTTATACAAAATTTTTAGAAAGATAATTACAACTCATCTACAGAGAACATTGGATTTCCACTAACCAAGAGAACTAGCTGAATTTAAAAGTGGTTTTACTACAATAGATCACATCCAGGAATTAAGAGAAGTTATAAAAAAGACAAATGAATATGAGTTGCCATTATGCTTTGGATTTGTAGATTATGAAAAGGCATTTGATTCTATAAACATTTCTTCAGTGATTAAAGCATTCGATCATCAAGGTATAGATCCAGGATAATATCACATTTTAAAGAATATTTATAAAAATGCAACAGCAACAATTAGATTACATAATGATCCTAGGAAAGTCAACATTGAGAAGGGTGTAAGACAGCGTGACCCCATATCTCCAAAACTTTTTACAGCAGTGCTGCGAGAAGTATTTTGTGGATTAAAATGGGAAGCTAAAGGAGTGAAAGTAAATGGAGATTATTTAAGTCATTTATATTTTTTTTTTCCCATGTGTCAAAGCATCGGCTGGGAAGCAAATCTGCAAACCCGAGACAACTGCTTGTAAGGCGGCTGTGCTGACCACTTGACCACCAAAACTTGACAAGTCATTTAAATTTTGCAGATGGTATAGTTGTTTTTGCAAATAATGCTTTAGAGCTGCAGGAAATGTTGCAGGAGTTATCAGATGAAAGTAGGACTAAAGATAAGTGTTAAAAAGACTAAAGTAATGTTTAATGGATTTTCTCAAAATATGAAAATAAAGATTATGATGAGTTAGAAAAAGTTAACTGCTACAAATATATTGGTCAGATTATTAGTAGAGATGAAAACATAATGGCGGAAATTAATCATAGAATTAAACTTGGTTGGAGTGCTTTTGGTGGAAGTAACTTGCGACTAAAAGGAAATATGCCTATGTGTTTGAAAATGAAGGTTTTTAATAAATGGGTTTTGCCAGTTCTTACTTATGGATCTGAGACTTGTACATTTAATAGAAGAGTAATACAGAGACTTCAGACCACTCAAAGAAGTATGTAGAGATTCATATTGGGAGTAACAAGAAGAGATCGAAAATGCAATATATAGTTAAGAGAACGAACAGGTGTTACTGATCTCATTGAAAAAATTAAAAGACTGAAGTGGAGTTGGGCTGGACATATTGTCAGAAAAGATGATAACAGATGGTTAATTGAAATCTTAAACCGGATTCCAAGAGATTGTAGAAGACCCAGAAAGAGACCACGTGTGAGATGGATGGATGAAATAACAAAGTGTGCAGGAGTGATGTGGAGAAGAGAAGCTTCTGCATTCAATGTTAGCCTATCATTTTTTAATTTAAATCTTTTCCAAGTTGTTATTTTCTGAAACCATGGTTAATATAAATTTAGATTATTTATATCTCTTTTTTCTTTCTTTAATGTAAGTATTTTACCATTAATTCCTTTTCTTAAAAAAAAAATTTCTAAATTCTCTTTTTCCAATGTAAACATAATATTGTATTTATTATTATTCAATTCTTTAAATTCATTAACAATACTTCTACTATTTCCTATTACAATTATATCATTAACATATGTATGATAGTCAATAATTTCCTTATTTTTTATATGCTTATCAATTATATTTTCCTCTATATAGTCAATCACAAATGATGATAAAATCCAACTAATAGAGCAATCCATAATCTTGCCCTTTGTATTCCAAAATTTTTCCTTATACTCAAAATGTAAAGCATTATTTGCCTCTTTAATAACATATAACCATTCTTCTAAAATTCTATTATTCATTTTTATTTTATCCATAAGTATTTTTATATGATCTTTCCTACATAAACTCTTATATCTGATTTCAATATCAAGTGATTTAATTTTACATTATTTAATTTATCTATAATTTCTTCTGAATTCTTAATACAATATTTACCAAAACCTTTTGCAATAACAATGTTTTTATATATTACTTCACATAAATCTTTAAGAATCCTCTTATTGGCATATCATACTTACATGTTTTAACCATTTCAAATATAAATGCATGTTCAAAAGTTTGTAGGATAAAAAAACAACACATATTTCTTTTCATTAAGAAACTGCCTCATTTTCATATAATTTTAAAAAATTTGATATTTTGTTTTAATTCTATTTACTCAATCTTTATTTATCTTTTGTTAGGTCTGTTTTGTAATATCTTCCTTTATTTTTTTATCATAACCTCTTTAACTTCACTTGCTACTATTAAGTCCTCCTCATTTATCTGTTCCATAAGCTGCCTTATAATAGACTTCTCCTTCCATTCTCTTTTATGTTTATGCTTTTATTAACAACATTATTAATTTCTCATTGTAATTCTGCTATCGAATTATTCTTAATATTTGCTGCTTCCACACTCATGATTGTTGTTTTTTGAATATCTCCATCCACAAATGGTATCAATTTAATTCCTTTATTCAGAATCAAATCTGTAATTTGCTCCTTTGAAAAATTAATGTTAGATACATTTACAACTGTAAAACAACTATTTTTTCCTTGATTCCATTTCTATATAATACAACTATCTTTTATTATCATATTTCTTATAAAGCCAATAAACATCACATGACCACCATCTCTTATGCTTGTATATAACTGTTGTTAAAACAGGCAAAACTTACCATACGTATGCCACACACAGCAAGCTAGGGTAATCAATGGATGCCAGAAGGCTTGGGTATGGGGATATTGGATGAGTAGGCATTAGATGGGGATTTTATGCACAAGTCTTCTGGCATCCATTGATTACTCTAGCTTGCTGTGTGTGGCATACATATAGTGAGTTTTGCCTGTTTTAATTTCTTATAAAGCTTATTTTATAATTTATAAACTATTAAGAGCCTTATACCTTGATTAAATATACTGCAATAATTTCATAAATATATGTGCTTTTAAAAATATTTTTCTGTTTATTACATTTCCTAATATTGCAATCCAGTCCCAAAACTGTTCTCTGAATTTTATGACACAAACTTTTATTCCTATTAATTTTATCATTACTAATTTTAGAACTATGCGACATGGGCATAATTCCATTCTTTTTATATCTATTTAAAAATAATAATTTATATTTTAATTCTTCAATTCTTTTTTGGACAATACATACATTTTTAAACTTAATAAAATTAATCATATTTAAATTTTTTTTATATAAAAATGTCCACATATTAATATAATATTCTTCCATGAATAAACTTTTAAAATTTATTTTTCGTCTTTCAATCCTTGCTATAAAATAATATTACTACTTATGATACAAACAATCAAAACAATAAATATTTCAAGTGGTCAAACTTCGATCTAAAAAAAATTGTTCATAGTGTCGTCTTTTTTATAAAATTTAAAATAACATGCCAAAGATATTTGACTTTAGTAATTATATTTTAAAAACTTATGTGATGTAATATATAAAATGATTGTTACTGCAATATGTTTTGATAAATATTGTATTAAGAATTCAGAAGAAATTATAGATAAATTAAGTTGAAATGGAACAGATTGTTTCATTTAATATTGAAAAAATGTTATCAGAGTATATGTAGTGAAAATAGAATAAAAATAATTATAAATAGAGTAATATAATTTCAAAAGAATGGTTATATGTTATTAAAGAAGCATTACTACTGATAAATGAGGCTTTATATTTTAAGTATAAGAAATAATTTTGAAATATAACAAAGGAATGGGGAATTTTTATTAGTGGGATTTTATCATTGATTATGATTAAGTATATAGAGGAAAATATAATTGATAAGTATATAAAAAAATAAGGAAATTCTAGAATATCATAGATATGTTGATGATATAATTGTAATAGGAAATAGTAGAAACATTGTTAATAAATTTAAAGCATTGAATAAATACAATATTAGTTTATAAAAGAAAAAGAAGAGAAAGGGTAAAACTATTTAGACATTTTTCTAAGAAAAGAAATTAATGGTGAAATACTTATTAACAATACAATATAGATAAAAAAAGAAAAGAAGGTATAACTGATTAAAATTTATATCAGCTATGGTCTCAGAAAATAGCAGCTTTGAAAAAATTATAAGCTAACATTTACTACAGAAGAATCATTTAAACAGAAATTGGAAGATGAGAATGATTATATTAAGATGTGTTATAAAAGAAAAGATATTTAAAAGATTTTCAGTAATAGATATATTAATAATAGAAGAGATAGTTGAAAGCCTGTGTATAAAAATAAGGAAGTGAGTTTCACTTCCATATTCGGTAGGTATATATAAGACATTGATAAAAAAAATAGAATGAAAACATAGTAAATCTTTAGACAAATGCATTTATAATGCAAAAAAAGTGGGATAATATTAAAAATAGGATAAGGTTAGTTTATAAAATTAATTGTGATTATTGCAATATGATATATATATATATAAGTCAGATAGAAAAGATTGCCAGTGAAAGAAGTAAAGGGAATGATAAGACAAAAATCAAGGCCATATATTCATTTTTTGGCTAAATAAATTGTGAAAAAAAATATCAGTCATTAAGTATGTTTAAAATTACAAGAAAACAAAAAGATTATGAAACTTTGTATATTCAAAAATTTTTTAACAAATGTGTAAACATAGTTTTACTACAATTGGGAGAAAAATGGACATTACTAGAGTATTGGAAACTTTAGAATTATAATTAAAATATTATTTTTGTAGATTGATTTGTAAATATATAAAAAAGGATTGTAATAGGTTTTTATGTTTAGTCATTTCTATGTTTATTTATGCATTTTACTAATTATGCTTATTTATTGAAGTATAATGTAAATAACATCCATTGGATAGAGTTGGTCTTGTGATTATAAATGAGGATACATCTTGATGAGGTTCTAATAAGAAATGAAAGCCTGGTTTGATGTATTAAATAAATTTTTATTTATTTTTAGTTGTCTATTTCAATTATGTTTAAGATTGATTATTTTAAATGTCTTAATGTGTCTAATTTTAAAATTAATTGTATCATAGGTAAATACATGTTTAAAATGATTATACTACATATACACACAACATAGGGTAATAGGATTTGCTGACATTCGCAAATTTTGATACCAATGTGAAGACTTGAAATCATATAATGCAGATACAGGAAGTATTTTTTTGTTTGGTGAATTAAAAGTTATAAATAAAATCATTTATCAATTTTTATTTTTAGAAATTAAATCATAACTTGATATTATAAATAAAAATAAATATGTCTAATATTTAAAATGGCAAGAATTGTCATGACAAATGATGTCTACAACTAATGTCAGTGGTCTGACAAAATTTGATACATAAATTTACATAAAAATTAAGATAACATAAAGGAATAAATCATAAATATTATACATAGGATCTTTAAAAAATAGAAAACAGTAATGTAATAAGAAAATCAAACTTCATTTCTATCACTGATGAGGTGATTATATGCTTAACTTCACATTACCAATAATTACTTGGATTGATCTCTAGTTTAAATTCTGGATTCTATTTAATACTGGGTATTATACTTTATTTTAGAAAAATTCAGTATAAAGATCTTACTTTTTCTTCAAGTGGATTTTTTGCAGAGGATCTAAAAATTTATATATTCAGCCTCTTATGATCAATTCACATGTATAAATCTTTACTGAATCCAGACAATTTTCTGCAAAGTGAAAAACAGTTATAAGAGGCCTGTCTGGTTTCTTTGGCAGTAACTCAGGACACTTTATTTATCTATTTTATGAAGTTTATTGAGGTGAATCATTTGTTTTACATTTATTGTTTAATTGTACATTTAAAACTTAAATATACAAAATTATATCTTAAATCTCTTAAATCTGAATATAATAATTTAACATGAAATTAATATTAATTATATTGCATTTCCATTTTTTATTTATGTAAGTTAATGAGATTACATTATAACAACAAACAGACTTTGTGCTATTAGTAAATTATTACTATTTTCTATTGATCTTTCAATTACTTTTGAAATATCCATGGTTTTTCTTCTAATCTGAACATTATGCATTATTTTTCTGTTCACAATCTTTCATTTTTGCAGTGATCATAATTGTTTGCTTTCTTTTTCTCTTAATACTAATTTCAACCACTTTAATTATCCCTTATGCCAGTATCAATTTTCAGGATTCGGAAATATAATAGTATAGCCAGAGATACTGAAGTTTTCCTGTATCCCAATAATCTAACAAAAAAAAAAAATAATGACATCTCTAATATATCTTTCTAATCAACTAATACACTTAAGTTCTTACTAACCAATAAACATCACATGATCACCATTTCTTATGTTTGCTTATAACTGTTATGTACTGCATAAGTAGGCACTAGATGGGAATTTTGTGCACAAGTCTTCAGGCATCCATTGATTACTCTGGCTTGCAATGAGTGGCAATACGTATAGAGAGTTTAGCCTGTTGTTACTAAGCAGTAAGCCTGAATATTATTCTATCTCTATGACTAATCCTCTGGTTCATTCTTGTACTTAATCAATGCCTCCTACTATTTATTATCTCAACATTTCTAAAAACAATGTTTCTAGACTTATTTGGCATTTCAGTTTTGCTAAGTATTCTCTGCTTCTATGAACTGAATTTAAATCCAATAATCCTTCCAAATGTACCACTGTTATTTCTCATATTAGAATAATAGGTACACAATTTTTATTCAAAACAAACATCTAAATTCAAACACAGTTTCAAGATTTTATTGAATATTGATGTTTATATAGATACTAAAGAGTACAATTTGACTAAGAAGAATGAGATTATTGATTCAAAGAAGTTTAAATAAATCTCGTTAAACTACATATCTATCTCATATACATAAGTAATTTAGATAATAAAATAATAATAATAATACTATTATTGAATTTTTAAAGCTAAATTATTCTACTTCTGTTATTATTCAAATAATTTTCCTTTTATTTTTTTTCTATGAATATTTATTATCAATCTGTCAGGAGCCTGAAATATATTTAAATGTCACTAAAATAAATAAGATATTTATTTTTCATGGTTAGAAATAAAATAATTGACAAGATAATAAATAATATTTTATATATTCGTACAAAAAGATGCATTACATGCACATATATAAATTTAAACTGTAATAATTTTAAGAAGCCCATAAATCAATAATAGCTATTAAATATGTAATAATAAGAATAGCATTATTATTATAGTTTGTGCTTCAGAATTAATTTCTTTGTATAGTGCCATATATAGGTATATATTTTACAATCTCCATTTATTAAAAAAAATCTACATTCTCATGTACAATAAAAATAGAAATACAATGTATGCATAAAGAAAAAAAATTACCTCACTTCCAACTGCTTTAAAGCTAAAAAGAAATCACTGGGCTTAACAAAAACATTCCAATCCTGAAACAAACAAACAACAGCAAAAAAAGCTATGTCATTAAAGAGAAGCAAACACACACAGAGTTGTACATTTATATAATTAAGGTCATAAAAAAGTATATTATATATAAAATAAATATTGCACTGATATCCATAATTTATAATAATATATTAAGTAAATAAATTCCACTAAATGTTAAATATATAATAGATTTTTAGTATCATAATGTAACCATTAACTAAAATGATGTGAAAAATAAATGTTCTAAAAACTTAAAACAAAAAAAAAAGTTTAAAATATTGTTCAAATTTTCAAACCTCTACTACATATATAGTGTTGTTTCTATAATACAAATTTGTTTATAACTGATGCATAAATGATAAAATAAAACCAGTAAAGTGTGAAAATTATAAGATGAATATTCCAATTGCATAAAATGAGTTAGTTCTGATGTAGAGATTCAGGTGTTCTATGAAATACATGTTTTCTGAAAGAAATAGGTCTACATATATATGTTTTAAAATATATTTCAATCATAAATATGAGATTTTATTGGTTACAAGTATTTTTTGAGCACATTAACTAGTTTATTATATAAATAAATATATAGATATATTTGCATTAGATGAAAAAATGTTGAAAAAAATATTTCAGGTCCAATTTTAAAAATAAAATAATTGTGCAATTATTTCTAAGATAATAAATTTGATAAATAAAAAAAACCATTGTTTTTATTTCACTTGAAAAGAAATTATCAAGAGCTGAAAAGATTAAGAGTTTTTCATCCTTCCTTACTCTATTGTTCATTATTCTACATATGTTGAAATTTAGTCCTAAGAAGTGCAAATATCTTTTTTTTTTTTAAATAGTGAGCATATGTGATAAATTGAGATTTTGATATTTGGCAACAATATTCTGTGATCATTTGCTAACCAACTTATTATAATTTATATCATGATCAAGCTTTAATTTTGTCAGATTTATTTATATACACCATATTTCAAAATACGTCGTTCATAATGAAATAAAAATATAAGCACTAAGTAAATCAATGATTGGTGGATGGCAGTCCAATCAAACTCCTATTCAAACTTTTGATTGAATTGCTGTTCTTATGTAGCTATTTTGCTCTGCAAGATAAGTTAAAGTTTACTTATTCTTTAGCAATTATTTTCAAAAAATTGATTACTACGAAAATTGTGTGCAAGTAGTGTGGAAGTGGATAAAGAGAGATAGTTTTAATTGAATTTGGAAACATGTGAAAAATTTTGATAAAGTTCTGCTAGTGTTTCATTACACCATCTTAAGTATAGAAGTAAAGAATTTTTTTTTTTTTTGTGGAGGCTTTATAACTAAGTTGTATGTAAGATTAGTTGGTAATTCTTTTATTAAAGAATTTTTTTAATTTAAGAAAGGAAATGATTTATTTAAGAAAGAAGTAACGTTTTAACAACTTAGGTTGGAGAACATGTGTTTATTGATCGCCATAGAAAGAAAGTAAAATTTTTCTCCTTTGTATAAAAGGGTTTGAAGAATAGAAGAGGAAACATAGAGTTAAATATAAAATAGGGGATTTAAAAAATAAGGAATATGGATTGTATTTGTATTCCACAATGCAGATACAATGGACAGAGAGAAATTAGGTATGCTGTGGTAGAATGTACCGTTTGTGACTAGGTTTATCATTTGAAATGCTTAAATAAGACTAGGAAGGATGTAACAGGTTTGCGGCTATGTAGACAGTGTGCAAATGTGATAAAAGAGGTGATAAAGTGATTTCTAAGTGTAGATAGTCAGGAATCTCTCAGCCATTATGCCCACAGAAAGCTGTTAGCCACCTTACCTTTGCTTTCTATTCCCCACCCTAAATTTTTCCCATATTCTTTTCTATCCTGCTCCATCCCATTTCACCACATTATCTTCGTCTATACTATGGCCTTTATATCTAAATCCCCCTTATCTTTTTCCAAAACTAGTATTAAAATCAAGAACCCATTTTCTGTATAATCACTTTGTTTATATTCATTATCCAACAATTTCATTATTTATACTCTTTCTGCTTGTAAGCATTTACATTCAATTAACACATGCCTAATATTTTCTATGCCTTCCTTACATAACTTGCAGACTAAACCACCCATATTTCTCCATTTATGTATATAATTCCTTGTTGCTAACAATCCTGTTCAAGCCGTAAACAATAAACTACTTTTTTTGTTATTCTCATAAATCACCTCGCACTCAATATTGTTTACTTCTATATATATTTAAACTTTTTTCTCTCCAACTCCATATTTTTTTATTAATGCATCTATTCTTCTATCCCATTCTTTGCCACTATAACACTCAACAACCATTCTAACACAATCATCCCACCTTTTGTATATGTATACTGACATGAAGTCTTTATCCAAATCTTCTGCATAACGTACTATCCTTTCACACCCATCTTGTTCCCTGTTCTTTACTCATAATCCAATTAAATACTATTTTGACTATTCTCTTATTATCCATAAATTGCAATTTACCCAATATTTTCATTTTGCTTTTTGCATCTTTCATATAAAAACTTGACCATCCCATTTCTCCTTGAATTGCCTCCTTTGCCCCATATGTCTGCATCTAATGCATATCTTCTTATTTCTCTCTGTACTTTTTCTAAGTAATCTAACACACCTTTACATTAGATCCTAAGATCTAGGTGCAGTGCTCTCAGATCCAAGGCTCCTCACTGATGAAGGCCACAAGCGAGAAACTAGTCTGGGGATATTGGATGAATAGGCACTAGATGGGGATTTTATGCACAAGCATTCTGGCATCCACTGATTACTCTAGCTTGCTGTGTGTGGCAATACATATAGCGAGTTTTGCCTGTTTTAAAACGTATTATATCTCTTAAATATATCTATCTATTTATTTAAATTCAGTTACATAATAATTAGAAGATTTTCATAAACTTCTACATATAAATATTAATAGTTTTAACAAGATTTCCTGTATATAATTATTAAATATAGCATAATTGCAATGCCTGTTTCTAATTGTTAGTGAAATTTATTTATAAAACATATAGAAAAATCTTGTTAAAATTAATGGTTTTATATATATATATCATATAATTCTATAAATATTTACTTACAATAGCAGTAAGAAATTTAATTTCAAGCTGATTAATAGTTTGTATATTAATGCTTGCAGAATCCGCCCATTCATCACTGAAAACTTCATCATCTTCTCCATCATCATAAAGATATTTTGATGCTACCATCTTAAAACAACAACAACAAAAAAACAACTTATAATCATATATTCATTTCTCATTAAGAATGAGATTAAATAAAATCACAATAAATACCACCCACATATATATATATGTTAATATAATTCTATAAAATGGTTTTGACTATATTGATTTCTATTTTTGAAATTTACTCCATACACAGAATGCTACCAAAATCATAACTATATGATTTAAAAAATAAAACATCACCATTTTTGCTCATTATCACATTGTAAACTTTTCCATAATTATTTAACAGAATAAAACTTTTGATAATTTGCAATAGAAATATAAAAAAATATTAATAATAAGTTATAAAAATTATACATCCTTTCATGATTTGTAGGCAACTCCTTCTCGCTTTTCTCTCTTCCTATACGTATATAAAGCACAAAAATGCCCTGAAGTATAAAACAAAGATTCATTAAATATCATGCAACTATCAATCTTTGTAAAAATAATCGAACTAAATATTAAGAAAATAATTGAATGTTTAACGCTTGGAAGTTCCGAAGAAGGCCGAGCATCAGAAGTGACTGGAGCTGCAATTAGTGGAACTTGAACTCCAGTCTGTCACTCTATAACTGCATTAAACCAGATAGGGCATGAGACATTAAAAACATAAAACTAAAATTTTTAGTTATAGAAAAAAACTCTTATATCAACCATTATCAACTACATTTCAGAAACCAGCAGATTGTTAGACAGATGTCAATTATACATGAAACTGTAAAAGATGTTATATACCATATTTATTAAATGTGTTGCTCTTTATCATGACCACTGCCATATATAAAAATATTTCTAAATAGATAGAAATTTAATTAAATCCATTCTTTTTACATATGAAACTATCAGAAAACCAGATTGTATTATTGTTATTTTTTTTATTTGAATAAATGAGTAAGAATATGAGGGGTTACCCAAAAATAACCAACATTTTTAAATAAAAAATTGTGCATTTAATTTTAGATGTTACAAATTTAATCCCTTAAAATGTATTGTCTATTTAATGCAACACACAAATCTAAAAGTTTTTTCACTTTTCAAAGTAATCTGGAAACTCTTACAAAGGGATACCTTTTAATGCCTCAATCGTTTTTCTTCACCCTAGGTTTGCAAAAAAAAAAAGACATTTTTTTATTCGAGAAAATAAAAAGAAGTCTCATCAAACAAGATTGAGTGAATATGGCTGATGAATAAGCTCGTTGATTCTGAATTTAATTAAAAATTGTTTCACACTCGAGACTTTGGCAGTTAGCACATTGTCATGGTGAAGATTGTACTCCTCATTCTGGAATAAAATGGTATATTTACATTTTACTGCATCATGCAAAAGAGTTCCATAATTTATAAATTTTAAATGCCTGATCATTACAAATGAATTCTGAATGAACAATCCTGTTTGCATCCCCCCCCAAAAAAAAACAGCATTGGCTTGACATTGGACTTCACTTGACATGATTTTTTTAGGACATGGGAAATTTAACACTTTCATTAAACCACTCATAAACTTGTGTTTTTCCAGAACAACTTGCTTGTAAGTTGTTTCAAGCAGTAGAACTGTTTTCCCTAAAAGAAAACAGAATTTCATATTGTTTCAAATTTTCAGCCATTGCAAACATCGACAAATATGTGAAACGCACCTGTACAAAAATGTGCTATGTAGTACCATGATTTCACATAGTGACATAATTTGGCAGATTGATGCAGAAGGATTCATGCAAGAAATATTTAGCAACAGAAGCATTTACTACAATAGACATGGTAACTGAGAAACATTCCGATTATTTTGGGATATCCCCATATACAACATCAATTATAAAACATTTTTATTAAATTATTAAGAAATATTCAAATATATATCTTACACACATTGAATAAAAAAAGCACTTCTACCTGCTTTGCATATATATCTGTAATATGTTTATAAAAAAAAACAAAAACAATGAAGCTAATTAAATTCTTATCTATTTAGAAATATATGTGCACAAGTTCATGATACAAAGCAAGGCATTGAAAAACTGTAAATAATAATACCAGTAATATATTTATGAAAAAATGTTTGACAATCTATCCTATTTACATAAATAAGATTCTGTTACTAATGATGACATTGAGAGGATGTGGCAGCTAAAGTTTTTTTTTGAAACTAAAAGTTTTAGTCATGAATCGTTTTTTCTAAGGGGTTATTTTTTAAAAGATTAGAAATTACAAAACATCTTAATAGTAATATTAGCAATTAAGCCAATGCACATGCGCTTTAAAGATAAATTATAAATGAAAACTCTCACTTTTTCCAGACACAAGATATAATATTTTAGAAAGAATGAAATGAATTCATCCATTCTTTTGACCCAAACATTTATGTATGGACAAATCTTAAGCGTATGGAAATGAGAGCGTGAAGGTGTTAAGAAATCACTTTAAATTACATTTCTTATGTTTGGGTTGAAAGAATGGTGGATTCATTCCATTCTTTCTAAAATACTATATCTTGAGTCTGGAAAAAGTGAGAGTATTCATTTATAATTTATCTTTAAAGCGCATGTGCATTGGTTTAATCGCTAATATCACTATTACAGTATTAAAACATAGTACTATATAAAATAATATCTCAAAACATCTTAATGTTGTTTTTTTTTGTAAAAAAAAAAAAAAAATGTAAGGAAAATATCCTCTACTCCCGTCCCTTTCCAAAAAAAATCTACATTTTAATGGGGAAAAAAATCTAAGTATTATATAATCATTTAATTTTTTGCATTAAGTGTAATGAATATTGGTTAATTATCAAAACATTGATTTAGTGCTCTATATCAAAAGTTTTGTAAGCTCATAATCATTTATTATTATCAACTACATTGTGTATACATGCATCCATTTATATGTATAAAATGAAACAACGATTATTGTATTTGACTGCAATGTGCATAACTAAGAATTCAAATCCAAGGAAAATTTACATATTTTTCATATTCTTCAAACAAGCTTTGGGTTTTATTTTAGATAGTCAGCCCAAAGCCAATTCATCTAGCCATTCAATTATTGATCTATAGTTATTATTAACTAGCTCGGTGAGTATTGACTTCATTGTTTTTCTTTAGTGATATCAGAGAGATACTTGATATACAATAAGCTATTTAAAGGCAGTTTTAACTTTATTCAATTAATCTGCACATACAAAAATACAATTATATTTTTAAAATGTAAATAAACTATGATGAATTATAAAAATAAATAAATAATTCTTTATTATTAATCAGCTTGTGTTGATTTATTTAAAACAAAACATTAATAAGTTAATTAAATAATGTAGGAATATGAAGTGACTACTAGAAATATAAGTGCATTGTTCCAGCTTTAAATACTAGTTTACTGATAACAAAAACCAGAAAATGGTTTGGAATTGGGGATTTTATAGCTCTATAATCAGATTTCCATTGATTATACAAGTTTACAACTGATGGCTCTAGAGTAGAATGAAAATAAAATACAGTATGTAAAAAAATGAACCATCTGAATGGAGAATTAATAAAATTATTATGACTTTGCAAGAAGTCACTTTTAACTGAAGCCTATTGTAAATATTACATTCAATTTTGTTAAAAGAAATGATTGCCTGTACATAGAATTACAAAATAAAGCATGTAACTTTATAAAATATTATATTTAGTTTAAGTCATAAAAAAAAAAAAAATTATTTCATTTTCTTAATTTATTTTGGCACTAACAAGGGCTTTGAACATTCCATCATCAGATTTTCAATGAAATGGAAGGCTGAAGAGTTGTGAGTTGGAATAGTTTGAAGCCTGTCCATTAAAGTATGAAGATTGGCTATCTTAATATAAAGCTGAGCACTGATTGTATATATGTGGGGGGATAGTAATCTAGACCAACTGATGATTGCTGGTTTAGCATGAAATATGTATATTGGTGATTATTTATCTTTTCAACATGTGTGTGTGATCAGGTGGGTCAGCAACATGAGATGGTACTGAGAGTAGTGGGTCGTGTGAAAGTCTGAGTTCGGAATCCCACATATATTACATATATAAATGCAGGTTTAAGCCTGTACAATCTATTAATAAGTAAATAAATAAATTATAGCTATTAAAAGTGTAGCACTTAATATATATAATTTGTTCCTGGAGTAATTAAGTGCAAATACATGTAAAATAATATTTCACAAGTTAAATTCGCAATGCTGTCTTTTTCATAATAATGCTAATTTAGCAACTTCAAATGTCTATGTCTGATTTACTTATTATAAATAATAACACGGTGGTTGGATAAAGATGGACCATAACTTTATCTAACTAAAAAATTAGCATTGATATAAATAAGAGAGCAAATTTAACAAAGATAACTCTATAGGGGTTTGGATTTGCGAAGTATTATTATTATATGCACATTCATACTTAACTGCTACATAAATAGATTATTTATTAATTTATAATTAATATATACAACTGTAGAAGTGAACATGATTAAGGATGAGCACATGCATAGAAAGAGACTATCAAATCAATAATAAAAATCTTATTACCAATATAATTTAAAATTATTATATTTAATAACCAAAAATTAAAATAAAAAAATGTAATAAATTAATTTAAAATATATGTTCATGAAAATACATTATTAACTTATAATAACAAAATATAAAATCAGAATATAAGTGAGAAAAAAAAACATCTCAAATTTAGCATTTCTAACAAATCTAAAGAATAGTTAAAATAACTGTTGTGTGTGCATGTTTATATATGCATGAAATGATAAGAAACCTTTAATAGCCAAGTCTTTTCAGATACAACAACAGAGAAATAGTAAAAATACTCACTAGGATGGTCAGCAATTAGTTGATGAAAGTTTCCAAGATTTTTCATCCTTGTTTTACCCTCATGCTAGGATACCCATTTTTTTTTGACTAATCATTGGATAGCTACTTATATTGACTAAGGGTCAGTTATTTAAAAAAAAACAATCAAAACCTCATTTGAAAATCCTCAGCTACAAAAAAGTTTCCATCCAAATTCAAACAGACAAATAGTAGATATAAAAACTATAGAACCTGGGCAAAAGATATGACTGTCTCCATTCAATATATAAATATATATTAAGGACAATCTCCATTCTTTATGTAAGCTAAGGTCATGCCATTAAAAATGATATACATAGACACAGTGTATGTTCATGCATACCCATCTCGAAACAACACAAATATAACATAAAAGTATATACATAAAAATTTACCATTGAAACTAAGAACAAATCGGATGATGAAACATTGCATAAGTATTCTGGATTTCTATGTTTCAATCTTTCAATATACACCATTGCCAACATCATTGCATACGGAGAAATGCAGGCTTTTCTAAAATTAAGACAAACATATGTACATGTAATAAATTTACAAAGTTTTTGATGACAAAAAAAGCAAGGTTTGAATAGAAGTGTAAAAATATAGACTTTTCTTTTTACCTAGAAACAGTTGCTGCGTACTGTTTGTCAATTTTTCTGACTTCAGATGGAGATGCATCAGAAAATAATTCCACTGCTATATCTAAAATCACAAGTGAATGATAAATTATTCCATGTTTCAAAGCAAATTTAAATCATTTGACACATTTTGATGAATAAATTACACATAGTAATTTTTGACTTAAACTTAACAATTTTTAAAATTAGCTCTTTCTTTCAAATAGTCTCCCCAGCAACATGTAATACTTTTAAAAGATAGTTTAGTCTTTACATAATTAAATAATACATGCAAAATTTTTACTGCATTAATTAATTTTGTTAACTATATAAATACACACACACACAAATTAATTGCTTTTAAACAAAGGCAAAACTCTCCATACAGTAGTGCCACCCTGTGCCAATCAGAGTAATCAATGGATGTCAGAAGGCTTGTGCATAAAATCCCTATCTAGTGCCTACTCATCCAATTATGTGCTAGTATAAGAGATGGTAATCATGTAATGTTAATTGCTTTTACTTAAGAGCAAATCATTCACTGCCAAAAGGCTATTTGAAATCAATGAATTTGCTTCCAGCAGATTATTTAACACTCATATATATTTTATAAACAGAAAAAATACTAAAGCCTGTAATCTTTAGAAATAATAACTAAATTTATAAACTAAAAATAGTAATTAGATAAACTTAATAATTTTAACAGAATATTCCTAATAACATTTTAGAATATTTTAAAAGAACTTTTATAATTAAACCACTAAACATCACATGATCACAATCTCTTATGCTAGCACATACTGTTATTAAACAGAAACTAGTCTGGGGATATTGGATGAGTAGGCACTAGATAGGAATTTTATGCACAAGCCTTCTGGCATCCATTGATTACTCTGGTTGGCACAGGGTGGCACTACTGTATGGAGAGTTTTGCCTGTTCAATAACTTTTTTAATGTTATAAAGGAGTATTTGTTTTTTCACTCTGATGAAAATAAATCTGATTTTTTTTTATTAAATGCAATGTGAATTATACATAGCTTCTACACATTGTCATAGGTTACATATAATCACCATTTGCATCAAGAACTATGTGTATAGCTCTTGGAATAAAATCATGAAATATATGACTTATGTCTATAAAAATAAACCATTCCTCAAAAAGACAAGATTCGAATTTTTGGGTAGATATCACTTGGAAATTATCAACCTCCTATTTACTGTGCTACAGTGAACCACAGACACTCAAGAATATTTAAATCAGATAGAATAGGCCATGTGAGAAAAACCTTAACTTCATGTTCCTTAATTAAACTAATATATGACTGCATGATCTACACGAATTGGAAAATGACAATGTTATCTGAAAAAATCTACACTAAGGAATAAATTTGCTCCCTCAAAATGTACACATCCATATTACAATAAATCCATGCAGAATAATAACAGATCGAAAAACATATTGTAACATGGCTGCACAAATTAAATAGTTTCACCATCAGAAAATCTGTTTGATGTTTTTTTTGGAAATTATTACTTATATACTCCGCCAGTAATTGAAAAAAATTGATATGAAATATCCAATCACATAATGTATGTATAGTCATACATTATTTAGTTATTGCCTTCTTAATATCATGTCAATATTTACATCAGAAATAAGTAGTTTTAAAATGGATGTTCTGCTTGTGAAATTTATGGTCAATTGTTTTGATAGATACTGGAATTCTGCAGTAGTTTATTCTGATGTTTTGTGGAAAAAATTGTGGCTACAATCTTTCATAATTAAATCAACTCTCTCAGTAAAAACTGATTTCAAATTATTTCATTTTCTTATTTTTGGTATATGATTACTGCCCTTTAGATATTCTATTAAAAACATTACACTATTCAACAGTTTTAGACATCAATGCTTAAGCTATTTTGGCATTAACAATTTGATACATTTTAAATTCACACACCCAGATTTATGTAATTGGTATGAACTTCCTGCCAGATATTCCTTTATACTTCCTTATGATTCTATCTTTAGATTAATAAATGTTCCATTTTTATGTTCAAAATATAACACACTATTGTTATAGGTATTTTTTGTTTCCAGTATTTACAACAGTCTGTTTAAAATATAAAAGTGATAATAGTAATTAAATATATATATTAAAATATTTATTTTTGTAAAAAATATGGCAACGAACATCTGTAATTATCAAAAAGTTTAAATAAAGTGATATCTCAATTAAAAAAAATTCAACAAATATATATAAAAAAAATTTTTTAAAAAGTTTAATTAGTGAAAAGTAATTTATAAAAGTGAATATCAACTTTTCTAAATTTCATGGATTTCCAAATTAATTAGATTACTAACTAATATAAGATCTGAATAAGATGATACAAAAGAAGTCCTTAAAAAATAAAAAAGATCAGGAGTTTTATCAGTATGTAATGATGCTCAATATATTACAATGAATTAAAACTTAGATCTGGCAAAGTCTACTAGTAAAGTATATATACAAAATGAAAATTTAATATAAAATGTAAAACTTCTGAAATTAGAAAAAACTTCTACCTCCAAAAGATGTAAATTAGTTAAAGAATTAAGTAGTACAATATTTAAAAAGCTAATTTGTTAATTGATGTATATAATTTGTGTTTACAAATTGGAACAATGACAGAAAAATTAGATGTATAAATAATTTGAATTTCATCTTATTAGAAATATTTGTAATTGAAAATACATAGAACTAAATCAATGTATCAGACTAATTTAAATTAGTTCTAATTAAAAATATTAAACAAGCTAATTAAAAATCTAGTTAAGAGGATTAAGAATAGCAATGAAAGAACTTTTATAAAGATAAATCATGAGTTATTTTGACAATGAATAAAAAAGATGATTTCTCCCAACCAGAATCATTTGCATTCTAGAGAATTATTAATTACCATAGTATAAAAGAGCTAGCAGGATAGATAGGTCAGGAAAGCTACTCTGTAGATTAAGAAATAGATATAGGTTTTATACCAATTTCCCTGAGCTTTTATTATTTTGTAAGCCTTTGGGTAAAAGGATACTAAATGTATATAATTAGGGTAATCAATGTGTATAGTAAAACTATTTATAGCTAGTTATTATTGAGCTTAGAGTTTATATGGTAATTAGAATTATTTATTGTATACTAGAGTTATCCATATGCGATATTTAATAAACTATTTGTTTAGTAAGTTGTGTACTTACATGATTTTTAATTCTTATTCAGATGTTATGGGAGAAGCTAACTGTTAAAGAATTGGCTGCCCCTACATATAGCAATGACATTAGTCCATCATATAAAGCTAACTATCCTTGAATACTGCAATCCGGTTCCAATGGTTGAAAATTGATTACCTGAAGACCCCCCTCTCTTTTGACAAATTAAATGTATCCCATAAGATAAAAGGAAAGTAGGTGCATTCAGAGAATTAATCATTTTCACAGAATAAATCTAAGTAACAAGTGTTAATAAACAAACATCAAGTAAAATTTGTTCTGTCATAGTGTATGAGACTTAATGTTTTAAAATAAAACTCTTACCTTAAATTTCAATTAATCTTCACTGTAGTGACAACGAAAGTCAAATACTAAAAAAGGGGATTGAACCTAGACTTTATTATTAAAGAAAAAAATAAAACAATAATCCCATCTAAAGTCCCCCCCCCCCTCTCTCACGCTCTATGAAAATGAAATATTCTAAGAATATTGAATCGGCCCACTCCAAATTCCAAATAATAAGAATAAAATAATAAAAAAAAATAGTGATATATACATAGATATTTTGAAAAACAAAAACAAATTTATAATACATAATGAACATAATTTCATGAATCGATCAGTTGACTATGTTAGGTGAATTGACAGGGTTCTCCACAGCTCATGATTCATATTTCAGGCAATTTCCTCTGTGCAGATATGAATTGCTCCTTATAGCTTCCAAATAAGACATTCCGAAGGAGATCGCGATGGTTAACTGGCGTTTTCTCTTGGTCCTTGCATAGACATTCCATTCTGAACAATAGTCTCTTAGGCAATTACAATGTAGACACTATTCATATTTAGGTTCCCCATGGTTAGCAGATTAATGATCCAACCAAATGACAATTTCTTTAGCCAAAATACATGTTATTAACTTAATAAGTGCAAGTTTTAAATTAACTACAGTTCGCAAAAATATACATATATAATAACATCCATTCATTTATTATGTCGGCTATACAGATATATATACTTCTTCTAAATTCACACTTAATTAGATGCTTTATTATAATTTCATTATTTTTATTTTGACAATTTAAAATGCCTCCTAAAATATATATATATCCGATTGCTTGAAATAATTTGTTTGCTCTATAATAAAAATCCTTTTTGCCGCATTAAATCTTGCATTAATTATATTTATAAAATCAATATGTTTTAATTAAAATCTCCATTTTTGATGGCATTCGAAATCTCTGATTCCAATGAAGTTAGCTTCTCATAGCAAACATATAATATTGAAGAAAAAAGGGTTATCATTGTTTTGCTTTTTATACACAATTTTGTTTCCATTTCCTAGCGTACAATGTATTTCATTTCCTTACCGTATCGCGATAACTGATTCAAAAAATTATGCTATACATTATTATTTCACTCCTATTATTAGGTTGCTTGGCAAAGTATTTGACCCTTGACTGTCACTAAGATTGCTTATTACAGTCTATATCATTGTTCTATCCTTTGTTGTGACATGTACAACATTCAACACAAGTGTTATTATACCTATATATTTGTATTAATTCTTAAAGTGTTTAATCTTGCTAATTGTAACAATTGGAGATTTCACTGTTACCATATATATATATAAAGATTTTGACATACATGATTTATTATTCAGTTACTTAGTACTGACATCTTAAGCCTATATAGATATGCATTTTAGTTCATATAAATTTTACAAATAATACATTAGCAAAACTTATTAGTTTAACTGAATATAAACATTAACCTGACATAACCTAACACTATAGGTTGCTAAAAGTTGGTATAAGTACAATTTTAAGTTATCCTTACAATATATATATATATATATGTGGATTTAGAATTTAACCAACTGTAAATATGAAAAGTTATTATAAGTATATAATATTTTTTTGATATAAATAATTTATAATGCTGTATAATAATGATTTATTTTATGCCCTAAAACAAGTTTATTTCCGATACATGTATATATATATATCTCTTTGTGTTTCTGCCTACTCTATAAGCAATTTTATCTCTATATTTTTTTCAATGTAGTTATTTATTACTTGTTTATGAAAATATTATATTTTTTTGTCAGTAATGATTATAATAAAAAAATCAAATTTATTTCATTGTCATATCTGTTGCTGCAAGCAGTACCTCTTATATCTATTTAGTATGTATCTGAATCATATAACTTTTGTCATCTACACATAAGCAATTATATTTCAATTTTTGCTATGTATAAGTATTTTTTTTTACTTTACAAATATCATCTTTTGATAAATT